>CAEFZX010019700.1:0-72194 GCA_903066825.1 Alfaro cultratus | reverse complement strand
ATTTTAGCAATATTTTTTAGATGGTAGTATGATGTTTTTATGATAGATTTGATGTGGTTATTGAAGTTCAGATCAAGGTTATCACAGCGTTAAAATCTCATGCAAGCACCTGCAAATGTGTCATTAAAAGATTAGTTGTGACTAATTCTTATTTTCTCTTTAGAATGTTTGAGAGATATTCTAGTTGTGGAAAAAAAATATATTTTTGACAAAAGCTGTAGATAAGAATATAATATAATACAAGGAATGACATAAATAAGAAATGCAGTCTACCTAGGTGAGATGATGTAAATGCTTACCCACACACTCAAGCCTGATTTTGTCGTAGAAATATCCAGACTGACAGTAGCAGGTATACCCAGAAAAGAAATTGGAACATTGCCCATTCTTGCATATCTCGCTTCCAAACAGTTCACATTCATTTGCATCTGAAGGAAAGATAAATTCACACGTTACTGCTCAAAGTAAAAAAAAAAAAATCTCAAAATGCAATGATCATATTTCACCTTTCTGAACCAGTTTGATCTGTTATGAGCAAATATGCTCACCTTTGTAGCGCAGGTCTTCTCCATGACCCAGTAAAGAGGACCCAGGTAAAGTTAATAATCCGTTGCCATGGGGACACAACTGATTGTAATCGACTGTAAAATGCATAAAAATGACAATCTAGGAGTTGAAATTACAAAAACATCCATTTTCCAGAGAGTTGGCCACATGCTGTACCTCTTCCTACAGGAGGACAGGGGTGGACCTCACAGTTGTCGCCCCAGCCGGCGCCGGCTGTGCAGCAGCATTCCTGCTTGGTGGTGTTACGAGACAAGACATTGTTGCAGAAGTTGGCATCATTTAGATTATAATAGCAATCTTTCCTCTCTTCAGTTATGTGAGTGGATGTAGACACCGGCTTAGTGTCAGGAACAGCTGAAGACGAACAAAGAAAGAATTTCATTAGGATACGAAGTACATGACTAGAACTGCTGTAATAAAAATAACCAGTTATACAGGCATAGTGCCATTCAACGCTGTTCATCCTCTTACAGATTTCTTCTGTTGTTGCAGTTTTGTCACAAACTACATGTTCCAAACCAATAAAATTTTTACGTTAGGAAATGGTAACCTGGATGACCAGATATCAATATTTAGATATTTTAATAATAACTGATTCCTTTTGACATTGTGAATGAAGTCTGACTGAACATGTTTATTGCAAAATGACATGCAGAATCAAGGAAGCCCCTAAATAAATCCTATCCAACAACATAAGGTAGGCTAAAAGAGCGAGAAAAAAAAAATCAACACATCACATGCTGATCCAAAGAAATTTAAGAATAAGTGAGAAACAAAGTCACTAATATTCAAGGATTACTGGACTGATTGGAGAGTTTTATTAAAAGCCTCAATGTTTTCAAATACACAAGATCGTTAAGCTCCATGCTTCTGAGCTTTGGCTGCTCACAAGGTGCTGCAAATGCGATGCGAGTTGTTTTATAGGCTTTGGGACTCCGGTGAATCACATCGAAAGCAAATTATCCATGAGTGAACAATACATGGGGTAGTGGTGAACCCCACAAACGTTTGGCCTACCAAAATTCCCCTAGGAGCGAATCAATGAGTCATTCATGAGGTTACAAAAGCCACTTATTAAGTTTATCCAATTACTTTTTACCCAATGGGTATTGGTTTGAATGACTTCATCATTTTGGATTTACTAAGCTTGTTTTTGTCCGAAATTAAACTGGTTAGCAAATCTTAAAACATGCAATTGTGATCAAGCGCCATAGGATCCTACACTTTATTGGCACATCATCACGCTGTAACAACTATAAACTGCTTCTGCTTTCACCCTGCATCCATCAGCAGGCTGTGCGTTACCCTCGCCTGCTCATTTGTCCACTGTGATGGGCTCAGGCATTTCACTCTTAAGCTGCTGGCTTAGCCAAATGGAAACACTGGCATGTGAGTCAACACACCAATTCAGACTCACATGATTGATTCACACACGTCAAAAGCAAACAGAGGAATGTGGCAAAAGGCTATACAGGAGCATAACAGGGATTTAGTGGAAGAAGAAAAAACATCCCGAATGAGGCCGCGCCACTCAATAATGTAAATATGTTGAATTTTGTGCATACCCACTGTATTTGAATTGTTCAAAAGGCCTTATCTCTTTCTTAAGGTTACTTAAGGTCAATTTATGTAAAAGAAGAAAGTATTTTAAGCTGCCAGTAAGAAAACGCTACCTTTGTTTGTCTTCTAAATAAAGAAACTAAGCTCTTCTCTGAGCTCTATGTAGGACTTACATCATTATCTATCTCAGGGATTAGGTTAATGGAGATTTTTTGGAGGTGAACCACCCAAAGTCAGTCGCAGCCTTTAAAACAAATGGATACAGACAGATCTAAAAAAACATTTACAGAGGAGGCTATGTCCTCCTTGTCACCCTTGTTTGGATAATAAGAGACGGCTCATTAAACCAGGGAAAACTCCGTCTCCCGACGATAGGATAGAGAATTAAGTCCTCTGACTACTCATACCCATGGAGCGGCACTGGTTGGTTTCAGGATCAAATTCCTCATTGTCGTTGGGGCAGATGCACAGGAAGCTTCCGTCAAAGTTCTCACACAGGGCCTCTCCGCACAGCGCGGAGCTCATCTCACACTCGTTCAGGTCTGAAAACGCAGAGTAAGAGAGTTAAGCATGTTGTTAGCATGACTGGCACACAATCACAGTACAAATAACAGCCAACACAAATAACAGTGGTGAACTGTCTAATTGAAGCAGACAACTTAGCAACAAATTTGCCGTAGCGTAAGTATGGACTGAACAAGGTGTAATCTTGGTCAGATACAAGGATGGTGGAACAAGTAAAGATGGCAGAAGTCTACAGAGAACTTTGAAAGCATTTAGATAATCCTCAAGGCCATATTGAGAAATTACAATGAAGTCTGGCTAATTGGAAGTGTTAGAAAACACACTAGTAGGTTGAGAAATTTTGAAAAATTCTGAATTGAATATCAGCTAAACCTTACTACAACCATTGAATTACTTTTTTCTCAAGAACAGTCTATGTCCTATCAACCTTTGCAACACTGGACCTGTCTAATCAATCGGCTCTTTAGTTTCTTACAAAAAAATTCAAACCTCTTCACCTTTTTCAATTTTTGTCTCCATACAACCACAATACAATAACCCCGCCCCCCAAAATATATATTTTTGGGGGTGTATTATGTGATAATAAAGCTACTCAATGTAATGCATCATTTTGAAATGTAAAAGCCAACATAAAGAAGCTAGAATCCAGCATGATAACTGCATGTTTTAGGTGTTTCTCTGCCTCCACAGGGAAATGACTGGGTAATTGCCAGGTTTTTGCAGCACTTAATGGCATGCTGAGGCGGTCATGCATTTAATGTCTCTGATTCAGATGAGGCAGAGAAACATCTAAAACCTGATGAGGGCTGAAAACCACAGCTTTAGAGAACACAAAGCTCCTAAACAACTTCATTTCACATGTATGTATTCAATAACAGGCTGTACTAAGTATATGTAGATTCAAATATACATGGTAAGTCCAGCAGAAGTTAATGATTTGTACTTGTTTGTGCCTATCACGTTACAGTTCATCAGCCACAAAAACCAGATGCAGTAAATTATTTAAGAAATAAAGAGAAATGTGCAAAGAGTCAAATGGAGGCGCAGCAGTCAGACTGCCACTCTGTGCGGCACTAGCAGGTGTGCGGTGTCTGAAGAGAACCCAACTAGCTCATCAAACTTTCACGAGAAATCTATGCAATGGGTACGCTTGAATATGAAATCGTAACCATCTGCAGACAGTGTGAGCAGCTCACACAACACGCACAGTAAGCCTGAGTTTGTGGGAGCTTTTCAGGAGCTTGAGCTACATTGCTTGGCTGGGTAAATGCCAGGAATCGTTAGTATTTTCCACAATCCTAAAAAATGTATTATATACTTAAAAAAATAACTAAATACAATTTAGATTACTTATTTGATTAGATGAAAAATATTTCACATGGCTTTTTACAGTCCTCCTCCAGTCTCTTTTCCTTCTGTCCTGGTGTGGTACTTTTCTTCCTTCTGTTCTTTCTTCTCTGCTCAATTAAAAATGTCTGCCATAAATTCATTGTGAATTTATAATGTAAAATGAATGTAAAGGACCATTTTTTATATATGTTTCAGTCTAGAAAGTAGGCAGTGTTTGCAGGATGTTAGTGTAGCCACCCTGATTTGCAAAAATATTGAATAAAGCTCAGTTGAGAGGATGAGTTCTAGATTTGTGACATTCCTGACCCGTTTTTGTAAAACCAGGACTGCAGAAAATCACCTTGTCATCTTTATAATCCGAGCCAAAATTACCACCAGCTTTCAGCAGATGGCCATTTTTACATTGCAATCAGTGTAACAAAACAACTCACTCACTCTTTTGAATGCATTGCTTTTTTTGGCTGTAATGCACATAAACTGACATAAATATGTGCAGACTTTTCCCTAAGGATGCAAAATGCCTTGTTTAAATAGGCAGAATAGAGATGCTGTTTCAGGAGCAGATCTGCTTTTGCATTTAGATTCAAATGTAGAACAATGAACAAACTCACAATTGCACAAACATAAAATCTCAGTTTCTAACCACTCAATTATTCAGGTGATAGCAGTTACATACCAACACATCTGGTAATATCTCCGGGTAGGTTGATGTAGCCTTGGTCACAATGGCATCGGAAGGAACCGACAGTGTTCTCGCAGAAGCTGTGGCTCCCACAGATGGTCTCATTGTTGCATTCATCGATATCTGCAAGGAGAGTGAGAGCAACGTGAATCTTGTCCTAAATAACTGTACCACATGGTGACTACCACTCGGACCATTATATAACAACAGATCACTGCCATCATAACATGTCAGAAACAGTATATGGATGGTGTAATTTTTTACAGAGGTTTTCAAACTTTGCTGTTCATCATTCAACTTCAAATATTCGCTTTACAGCCAGTGAATGCAGAGTAGATCTGCCACAACCTCTTCGTTGTGGCAAAGAAGTAAGAAGCTGGAGCCAAGTGTGCTGATACTTTACATGTAGTTTGGGAAAAACAGACTTAAGATCTGGCATGAAGACATTTTTTTTGACATATTCCTGGCAAATTTCAAATCCAGTCTTTTTAATAAATATGCTAAAATCAACTTTTTTAACAACAAAAAAGCCTTTAGAGATTTTAAAGTGCTTTTTAGAGAACCTGGTGGATATCAAACACAGTAGTACAGTAGTAAATCATAAAGCAAGTTTGATAAATGTGAAGAAGAACATGTTATTTGTCAGTAAAAAGGAGGCTTGTTGAGGCTGTTAACATTGGACCTTCTCACAGCTCTGCTGATTCCCCACCAAGTGTTGTTTGACGGCAACATTTGTTAGCAATTTCTTACATACATGATTTAGTATTTCTTGGCATCTCCTGCAAAAGTAGAGAGGCCAAAGATCGAAACAGCAGAAGAATGAGGCTGATTATAATTGTTTAAAAAACAATTAGAGAGTTTATTGTTCACACATTTGTCACATGATTTTGTCCTCTGGTCAACTAGGCATGCAACTGGTTTCTGTCTGTTGTCCCATTGGTTGCTAAGCCTGCTGACACAAAACCTGTCAGTTTCCAGTTTTAGTAACTCATCTCAAGTTGAGAAAAACACAATTACACCAAAACGTTAAGAAAAGAAATGCAGTTTGAGCAAGTTTACTAGCAGACATGTACATCTGATGATAAATACAATGAAAGCAAAACATTTCAGACATATAAGGGAAACAATTTATAGAATGAATGATAGAATGTTCATTATATGTGGAGCCATGGAAAAGTATTCATTGTTTGAATTTTTCACGTTATAAACAGTGCAGTTTATTGGGATTTTGTGTGATAGACTAACAGTGCTTAATTATGCGATGAAAGAGGAATTCATAGGTTTAAAACGTTTTACAAGAGCCGGACGAAAACATAAGAGAAGGGTAAGGGTTAGGGGTCTTTTATTTTGCTCCACAACTGCTGTGTGAGTTGAGAAAATATAGAAAGTGGTTTAGAGAAACCACAACATACTTGATTTGAAAGGTGCACACAGCTAGAGTCTTGTTTTCTCCTGCAGAACAGACAACTGCCTTTTCAGAGCTCTTGGGAACAGTAATCCTGAGTCAGTTTCAGTACTGACTTGGAAATGCTTCTAACATACCTCAGGGGTCAGAGACAGGGGCTCCCACAAGCTAATAAACCCACACAGACAAAATTGTCTTTGTTGTTCGCAGAACTTTTGTCAGGAAATGCTGAAGAACCAAAATTGCTAGAATATACTTGTGGGCTTGACTGGCTGCAAGATGAGAAGATGAAGGATGAACAGACACATTCTGTACTGAAAACTGCCAGCCCACTCGATTTTCATTCTTGCTTGAGACTTAAACTGGAGAGGAAGCTGAAAGAAATTTCAGAGAAATATTTTTGGGGCTGAGTCAAGGATAGAATAATTAGTAAAGGGTTTGTGGAGCATTTTTATAAATTGTGCAGAACTCAAGTGGAGTTGTGAATGTTGGAATGAAACCGGCAGCCAGCTGGGAGGTCTGAGAGCGAAGGCTAATAAACAAAATCATCGGCGTCTGAAGGCAGCATTTCATTCATGTGTAAAACGGAGCAAAGAATCTGCTGCAAACCATATGCTGCAACGAGATGCAATCAAGTTATCATACTTGGAGGAATGCGAGCGTCAAGAACAAAGCAAATATAATGGCCTTTATTCTTTTGTGTATCTGAATATTTGAGTGACAGGAATACTCGACAAGCCATCTGCATGTGTCATCTAAGGAGAATTCAGTGTGCTAATCACAGCGCTAATGGTTTGTGGGCAAAGAAAATGAAAAATTAAAAGAAAATGAGATAACTACACCAAGAGCTAACCTTACACCAGAAATGGGATGATTTTTTAAATACTTTTTCTATGTAATAATGACTTATGTAAGGACACTACTGGTGCTGTAAATTGCCTGATGGGAAAAAAATAACTAAATCAGAGAATAGAATAAGGAGTTTAATGGAATGGGAGAAGCTGATGTTATTAACAACCATGTATCCTTATAATCTGACCAAGGAAAACCTGTTTCTGGATCAGGATGTGCTCTGATCTCTGTATAAAAAGGGATTATAGTTTGATATATCTTACATGTCATCATATATGCACAGTGGTGATGAAAATATACCACCACTATGCACCCTACACTTTCCATACTTTCTCATGTATTCTGGGCAATAGTTGCTCAAAAATTTGTTCACACCCATGTGAGTATAATGTGCCAGAGTATAACGTTAAAGCTGAGTACATGATCAAATATTTCAAAACCTTTTCCACATTTAATGGGGTACTTATCCTGTAGACCAGTGGCATCCAACTCTCCTACTTATCTAAAGTATTTCCCTACTGCCACCCACCTGACTTAGATGAATGAGTGATTAACAGGTTCTGCAACACCTGACAACATACTGAGGAAACGTAGAAGCTTATGAGCAAAACATTTCCTAATAACCTCATAGAGTTGAACCACTTTTGAAAAGGACTCCTACAAAGGACAACTTAATAGAGGTGCAACCAGATTACTGAACTTCATAAGCACAGAGATTTGTAAATCTCTGAGGTTCACTGTAAGGTCCACAAACTGTCTAAGGTAACAACAAACAAACTCATCTGGTATATTGTGGTCATATCTCTATGACAAAAAGAACTACCAAAGTGTAACAAATAAGTTAAAGACATCTAAGTCCTATACATTTATACGAGGCAAGAGAGTAACCACAGACAATTTCCTATTTAAGGAAAGCCTTATTACAGACATGGCATAGCTTCAGGGAAGTTATGACTATGAGTGTGACTAAAAACTAAAAACAATAACCACAGCATCAAGAAGGACTTGTGTGCACTCATTATAGCACAATTGTGGGTGACGTTTGCTGTGGAGAGAAAAAAAAAAAACGGTGTTTTTCCTTTTTATGTCATGGCTCCTAAATCTAAATGAGAGCAGGGAGCAGCGCCAACGACAACCGCTGTCCCCTCCGAAGGCATAACACCGGCCCTCGCAGAAACAGCAAATTACAGCGTCTGCTCCCTTTTTAAATATCGGCTGATTTTTACAAGCAGTCGAAAAAGGCCATGAAGTAAGTGAGCTCCCCTCCTTGGACTTTTATTGAAGTGACGGCAGCGTCTCCCACATATTCCCGTCATGAGGAGAAACAAGCTGCTGTTGTGTTTGGTGTTGGGGTAAGAGGTCAAGTTCTTTAACTGGAGCGCTGAGTCAGTGCTGACCTGGGAGTGTTTGGTGTCAGTTCTCATGAAAACACAAGCAGCATTCATAATATATTAAAGAGTCGGACACATTTTTGTTTTACCTCTCATTGCTTTTACATAAGAAAACTAAACGTCCTGATGCTCCACAGTGTATCCTGTCAAGAATCTCATTCAGTCCCCAGAGTGTCACTCAACTGTAAACCCAAGGTCATCTTCTTAAAATGACGAGCTGAACAAGGAGAGTATTAATGAGAAAAGCTGTTTGGAGGTCTGCGGTCAGTCTGGAAGAAGCTGCAGAGATCTACAGTTCAAATGGAAGAGTCTCTCAAAAGGAAAATCTTAAAGGACAACTGGCGAGAAGAAAGACATAGTTGTAAGAGTCTGTTTTGGTCTGGTGACACCAAATTGGTATCTACATGCATATTATGTTGAGCAGAAAGCTGCAAAAAATCCACACAATAAATGAAAAAGGACACCAGACAGACTAAAATATTATATTCTGGAACAAATCATGTTAGAGGCTGCAAATCAAATGAGACAAGGTTCACCATCCAGCAGGATAAAGATGCTAGAATATACTTGTGGGCTTGACTGGCTGCAAGATGAGAAGATGAAGGATGAACAGACGCATCTTCTCATCTTAAGCTTAAACTCTGTTTCCTTAAACCAGAGCTTTAAGGAAACAGTTTAAATCAAAGCATATCCATGTGCTAGATAGTCCAGTCAAAACCCAGGCCAATGTCTATTTGAGAATAAACAGGAAGAGCTGGAAATTGCTGTTAACAGATGATCAATCCCATCTGACATAAGATTCTATTGTTTTGAAAAGCACAATGCAAAGCCGGTTGAGATATGCCCCAAAACACTTGCAGCTAAACATGCATAATTATTTTAAGATTTTTATTTGTAAACAATTTTAGAAACCATGCATTTTTTCATCCATTCATAAACATTCATCACTTTGTGTTGATTTGTACCATATAATACCAATAATTTACATAAAATGTCGTCCTTTTTGTTTGAAAGGAGTGTGACCACTTTTAAAAGGCCATTCTACAACAGTGAGACACTGATGCTCCACATAGTTAAGCTAAAAATGCATTTTAATGACCTAAAGGTTAGCTTGTGGTTTCAGGTAGTTCTTATTCTTCTAAAGATCTCTGCTGTTACCAACTTGTGTTAGTCAGACCACATGGTGAACAAATGAGATGAAAGGCAGCCAAACATGGTTAGCATGGCAATGACAAGAAGCAGAAAATCATTCAGTCACAGCTCATTCTCCCGCCTGATCTAAATTACTTTGGTATCAAAAATGTGTGATTCTATGCAGGATTCACTAATTGTAAGATCATTTTGTGCAACAGGTGTTTAATTCCGCAACTACAGACAATTCTTCATGCATTCTTCATTCATATATTGTAAGAGCCAAATCTCTCCAGAGGGGGCACTAAAGAGGATAACCAGCTCTGGTCTCACAGTTCTTTCCCAAAAAGGCCACAGAACTGATCAAGTTTCATCTCCTGTCTCTGCTTACCAGAGATGCTCAGTAACTCTACTGTCAAAGAGAAGAGACTGTTATCTCTTTCTAGCTTGACTCTAAGGTTTCAATGATGGGACTCTTCTGCATATAAAAGCACCTGATTCCAAAGGGAATTTTACCTTGCACCCTATGTATAGGACGACTACACAGATGAGATTTTTTTACATGTCTCAACCATGAATATGTCAATGTAATCCATGTGTGTTGGTATGTAAGAAGGTTCATTACTCTTGAGATCAAAAAATGTGACCTACATGAAAAACACTATTAATGAAGGAAGATTAACGTTGCACATTCCTACAATGTTACAAAGGCTGTAGGGTACTTTGAATTGCAACACAGTTTAGAGGTGGACAGACACTCTCCATCCAATCTTACAGATCTTGAGCTTTTTTGCTCAAGATCGAAATAGGGGAAAAAGTAAAGAAATAACCTAAAAGCCATGCTTAGGAGGGACTGAATAAAAATGGACATCTCACTTTTATTCCTTTTCACAATTATGCACTGCTTTGAGCTGGTATGGAACATATGAGACAGTTATTTTTTGTTTTGTTTTAAGCATATGCACTGACTGATGGCACTTTTAAAATTTGGTTGTTCTTGTGACAATGACGATAAAGATTTTATCTATCTATCTTATCTATCTTATCTATCTATAAGATTCCAATACAATGCCCTGAAGTCATTTAATCACTCACCGCAGTCTCCGCTAAGCATGTCAGGCTGGCACTGCATGAAGCACTTATAGGAGCCAATGGTGTTCTTGCAGCTCCAGGTACCACACACCGAGCTCCCAAACTCTTTACACTCATCCTGATCTGCAAGAACAAAAAAAGTACAATGTTTGTTGGAATCTCACAAAAAGGGTCTAAAATTAGCTACATTCAACCCACATGCAAACTTGTATTCCCTCCACTGCTCTAGTGCTTAAAATGTAATGTCTGTCCAATAGGAGTTGGAAAAGAGGCCTGTGGTGAAGCTGTCCTCAGTAAATGAAGCAGGCAACAAAAATGGCCAAAAACAATATTATTACAGCAACCAAAGAACTTGTGAAGGAGCAAACGGGAGACGTTCCAGAGGGAAAAAACACCTCTTGCTCACAATGGGGTCATTCATGCTTTCCTCAAGGGAGTGGGAGTTCAGGGCTCTAGGCACACAGACCTCTCAGCTTGGGGATCATAGAGGAAAGCCTCTAAGCCAGGCTTGGACACTTTCACTAGAATGAGGTCCTCATGTGCTATAGATAATCAATCATAGCCCACATCACTATGCTTAAGCCCTAATGTAGCATGACGATCAAACGGCCAGCTCTGACACGCTAGTTTACACATGGAGAGCAAAGTTCATGGTAGAGTAGGGGGTCAACAAACACCACGATGAGACCACCAGAACTGGACACCAACGCTGTTGGGCTTAAGTCCATCATACCTTCACAGTCAGCTGAATCAGTGTTGTACTTGAAGCCGGCTTCGCACAAGCATAAGAAAGAACCATCAGTGTTCAGACACTCTCCTCGAATGCACACATCATCTCTGCTGCACTCATCAACATCTATAATAGGAATAAAGAAAAAAGAAAGGAAACAATTATGAGAGATAATAGCAGGAAGGGTGGACTGTGATAAAGTGTATCTGGAAAGTGTTCACATTGCTTCACTTTTTCCACATTTTGCTATGTTACAGCCTTATTGTATATATTGTTGCATTACTTTAATCTCTTTGGTCAAAACACACAAACACCCTATTGTCACATTGTCACAGACTTTGCTTAACACTTTGTTGATCTCTGGCAGCAGATACACCCTCAAGTGTATTTGAATATGATGCCAAAAGCTTAACAAAACTTTAGGCAGTTTATTCCATTCTTTTTTGCAGTTCTTCTCAAGGTCCATCAGATGGATAGGATTCATATAAAAAACAATCATTATCAGGTCACTAAATGTTCAACCAGATTCAGATCTGGACTCTGGCTCGGCCACTCCAGGACATTCATAGAGTGGTTCTGAAGCCGCTACTTTGAAATCTTGGTCATGTGCATCCTTGTCCTGCTGAGAAATTACCCGTCACCACAGTCTGAGGTCAAGTGGACTCAGCAGCAGGCATTAGGTTGGTGATGAGCCATGTCTGGTTTCCTTTAAATATGATCAGACCAAGAGACTTTAGTTTCTCATGATGTGAGAGTCCTTTAGCTGTCTTTTGGTAAACTCCAGATGGGCTGCCATGTGCATTTACTATGGACCAGTTTTCATCTAGTCAATCTACTAAAGAGGCTTGATTGGTGGATTGCTGTAGAGATGGTTGTCCTTGTGGAAGGTTGTCCTCTGTCCACAGAGGAATGCTGGAACTATGCAGAATGACCATTGGGTTCTTAATCACGTACAACTAAGGCACTTCTTCCCAGATTGCTCAGTTTAGACAGACAGCCAGCTCTAGGCAGAGTTTTCCATTTATAAATGATGGCTACAAAGCTAGTTGGGACTTTCAAAGCAGCAGAAACTTTTCTTTAGCATTCCCCAAATTTGTGCCTAAAGACATTCCTTTCTAAAAAAAAAAGTGAACCACTGTGATTCCACTAGATTCACTTTACAGAGTTATGATCATTTGTCCTCAATAAAAACAAGAGGAACATCTCATTAGCTTCAAGAAATTACTGTCTAATCAAAAACTTTTGATGTACTGTTAATTTGAAAGTTAAAACAATTTAATCAAAGTATAGCCTCCATATATAGTGCACCTGCTCTAACACCACACAATGTGGCATCCCCCAAAAATCAATTTTAATGTGTTTTTATGGTCCTATCATTAGTTACTTTTTTGTTACTAGAAGTTTCAAACATCCAATCCGAACTCTTATCCACCAATGAAAGGAATTTGGTTAGGATGTTCATAACAATCGGGCCATATAGGAATAAATTACAAGATGCAGTGTCCCTGTCCACAGTGAAATGAATTAAAGTTTGCCATGGACAGAGTGTGCTGAGCAAGAGCGAAGGGCTGCTTTAAAATTGACACCTTCAGCATCAACAGAAATTGGCAGCTGCTCATAGAGGCAAGCCAAATGCATTCAGGGGAAAAGTTTATTGCTCAGACATGAAAAACAATGAGCTATTTGGATAGTAAAACATGTGTTTGTACTTAATCTTAAGAACATTGTGCCAACTGTTTAGCATTTCTGCGGTAGCATCATACTAAAGGTCTGTTTTTCTGTCAGGAGTGTGCATTAAGTTCAATTCAGCTACCCCGAAATACCTCCCCAAACCAACTGTTTAAATGAAACAAAGAATACGGCATACTTTGATGTTGAGCGTATGTAAACTTCTGACTGGCACTTTACAGGCTGAGAACGATTTTGTCATTTTGTTATCAATTTAAGATAAATGCCCTTCCTTACACAGTGCCCAAGATTATTCCCAGGGAGAGAGCAAGCGGAATTGGTTGTGTCTAGTGCCAACCTTCTCTACCACTGCCGAGAGAACATTTCTCTCAGACTAAAAAAAGAGTGGTACATACTTAAAGGGGCAATATTATGTGTTTTCCAGGTACATAGAATAACTTTATAGCACAATCAAGTAACTACTTCATAGGAGAAAAAATCTAATGTTAGTAAATTTTTTTTTAACAAAATCACCCTTGGCCAAGTCAGTGGAACCACTGAGAATTTCTATAAACTAAAAGTTACTTAAGTATTTTACCTGTGTTTTTGGTGGTTGAATCAAAAATAGAAAATCAAGACTAAAAGGGGCAGTATTATGTATTTTCCAGGCACATCGTGCCATTTTATAGCACAATCTAGTAACTATGTTCAGTTGTTATACAAACTTATATAAACTTTGATATATTTATAAATATGTCAACTATGACTTACAAGGAATTAGACTTGGTGATTTAATGCCTTGAAATTGGGCCTCTGTGTCTTTAATAAAGTCCCGCTCTAATCATCACAACATCACCCCACTATTATCTCTTTTTACCAGCATTGCACTGAGAAGTGTCTCATATGATGATCTCAGCAGATGTGTGGTTTCACCAGGTGTTTGCTAATTTCTGCTGGCTAGTCTGAAGGAGCTGAATGGAGAAGTTGTGGGGGAGGAGTGCTCTGTAAAGCAAAAGTTTGGAAGTTTGGAAACTGCAACACTGAGCAGGGGCTTTGTCCTCCAAGGCGCCGCTTGGTCCTCCAAGGCGCCGCTTGGTCCCCCCACATGTTTTGTCCAGCTTAATGGTTGCCATGAGAGATTTAATGATTTCTCAAACATGCATGATCAAGCAACACTCCAGGTATGTTTTTGTTGAGGGACTAACATTATGTAAAGCTCGAAAAAGTTGATTTTACATAATAATGCCCCTTTAGCTATAGATGGATGACGCATAATGACATATTGTATAGGGCACTTGGGGTGAGAATAATGAATAGAGAATTAATCATCTGGGTTAAATTTTTTAACTCTTAACAATTGGTATATTATGACTACAGAAATGAAAAGGTAAACATTTAAAGCAGAAATAAGGAAAACCAAATAAAATAAGCCACTCCATGGGAATAGAGTTATTTATTTGGCTGCAAATTTTTCAAAAGTTTATGGCGCAACTTGCTAATCTGGATCAAGTTAAAATGGGTTTCAGTCTGTTGTCAGCTTTTTATTATACATTTTCCATTTTGGGACCAAGAATCATATTGGTATTACATGCCAAACCCCATCTTTCATTCAAATGACCTCACAAACCCTTGTCCTCCCCTCTTCCTCCCACTGTAGGTCCATGTCAGAGGGGTCTGGCTTTCATTGTGTCAGCACTGTACACACCGTGGCAGACTGTAAGAAAATATATGACACCCGCTGATTTATAGGATAATTAGGCCCCAGTATTTGCTGTGGCAGCAAGCCAAAGTACCTGACACAGTCTGGGCAATTTGCTCAAAGTGTTAAGAGGATACCAAAGCTGCTGCATGGCGAACACTTTGGTAGAAAGATGTCTGCATTTTAGGACTAACTATAGATCTCCCATGTAAGTAAATCTTGGCAAATATCATGCTGGACCTCGCCTGTGTTTCTAGGGAGGTGCATGCTTCAGATCATGTCTGGATGTTGCAAGGCTAGATAATTTTACATTTAGTTAATTCCACTTCTTTCTTGCAAGACCCACCAAAACAAAAAAATATATATCCACGGTCTTTTTATAGCAAAAGCTTCAATTTGCTGAAAATTTATCTTCAGTTGACAATCAGGCTCCATTTGTTTTCTATCTTATGACCAGTGGGTTACTGGGTGCGGCTGGAAAAACATCAAACTGATGTCCAAATGGGGACAGTTGATGAAGCCATGGCCCATTACAGTCAGCCTCTGCACCCAGAACTATTTGGTGAGAACAACCAGTCTGCACTTAATCAGAAAACACATGTAAGTTTGCATAATGCCTTTATGAACTATGCATACCTTCAAACATTTTGTCATAAAACAAACTTTAGTGCATTTTATTGAGATTTTATGTGACGGATCAACACAAGGTAGAAGACAACAATAACTAAACTGCATACCAGATACATTTTAGCTATGCACTTCAAGCATAGCTAAAATACTTTAAAAAACATGCATCATTGTCATTCCATTTCACAGTTACGCACTAACATGTGCTGATCTCTCACATGAAATTCCACTGAAATCCATGAAGGTTTGTGGATACAATATAAAAAAAATTATCTTTAAAGTATACTTACTTTTAAAATGGAACTGCATGTTAAAAACGGACTTAAGCTAAATCTTCTAAAAAATATAAAAATATTACCATCTCAGCCCATCTGTTAATCTGCCTCACCCTGTTACATAAAGCTAATAAAATTTGAATGATGACGTCCCATTACCCTGGCAGCCAGGGCGTTCATCGGTGGTGGTAAATCCATCAGGACACATACATCTGTAGGAACCCTCCGTATTCAAACAGTTTCCTTCTCCACAAATTCCCGCCATGGTTGAACACTCGTTGATGTCTGTCACAAACAAGCACAAAAAGACTCACACAGCTGTGTCAACATGCCATCTTGTGGTAACCCATGAGGAAGAACGAACCACTAATAGTATACGTCAAATGTATAAATACCTCTGCAAGATGTCTCATCTCCCAACTCCAGTCCAGAGGGGCACAAGCAGCTATAGGAGCCGATGGTGTTGGTGCACTGGCCTCCCAGACACAGGCTTGCATCTTCACATTCATTCACATCTGCATTTACATACACAGAGACATGATCAATGCAACAATTACACAAGCTATGAATCATTTGGTCACACTACAAATCTGCTTTTTTGTGTTAGAGGAAGAATATCCAGACCACAGAGAACAAATCATCCATCATCGTCTTCAGAGGCGTCTTACCAGAGGAGGGGTCACATGCAGTGTCGGAACAGATGACTGTGAAAATGACTTCATGGAAATCATAAATTTCAATGACCACAGTGAGACACCCCACTGTTTTGTACCTTCACACGAGAGGCCGTTGGGCGCCATGCTGAAGCCCGGATCGCAGGACATGCAGGAGAAGGAACCCTCCGTATTAACACAAACACCTGCGAGGCAAACACCTGCAGCCTGGCACTCGTCGATATCTTAGAGAAAGTAAGAGAAGGAAGGGTTAGACATAGGTTATCATCAGAAGAAAATTCCCCAAAGAGTCTGGTTTTTGTCTTATCTCCTTAAAAAATATTACTGGATACGTGTGACTCAGCTTGAAATGCTGCCATACAGTAAGCACAGTCTTCTTTATTAGATTGCACTGACAGTGGGTTTATGAAAAAGAGTGGACAGATGAGTATGTGGAATGGTCATTAAATTTGAAGTACCAAGTTATTACATGTGACACATAATTACTAAAAGCACAAACAGTCACCAACTTGCTGATTTGTGACGACTGGAGAGTCTCTGTAGAGAAACAGAGTGTATTTCTTCAAAGTAGCATGGACCATTGTTAAAGGGCAAATATCATTAGATTGTTTAGACATTAAAACCAACGAATAATGAATAAAACATAGATAAATCAAAATCTCAATTATAAATCAGATGGCTAGTTTTAAAAGCATAACAAAAAAAATTGTAGTTAATCTTTTTTTAAATACAGGAAGTGAGCACTGTACATGGACAAGGACGTGACATTCCTATCCTTGATGACTGATGTGAAATGGTGGTAAATAGGACATGGTTGCTTGTCCTTTTTCAAGGTAATATTTCGAACAGATGCATAGCCACTTATTGGCAACATAGAAAAATATCAGTTTGCTTTAAGGAATAAAACCAAGATTAAGACATCTTGGACATAAATCAGTTAAATTAATTTCTTGAGTCGGCTGGACTCAGGTTTTAAGATAAGGTCAAGAGCTTCATCAGCCAGAGGAGCTTGGAGTAGAGTCGCTGCACCTCTGTATCAAAAGAAGTCAGTTAAAGAAATTTGAGTATCTGATCAGGATGCCCTCTTGGCGCTTTCTTTTGCAGATTTTCAAGGTCCCACAGGAAGCAGGAGAGCATTGCTTGTGCGACAGATGGTTGGATTGATCTGACTTGATATCAGGCAAGTGAAAGACAAGGAATGGATGGAACCTTCCCTCCATCTATTACATGTGTGCCAGGAACTTGAAGTGGCTTAGGATCAAACATAATGTAATGAACAAACTATCTACAGCCACATTACTGTATTGCAGTTCAACAAGTAATGCATGTGTTGATTAAAAAATGAGACTTCCACAACCTTCTGGTGACATAGTTGCTTCCTTCAGATTTTAAGCAATAACGCTGGTCAGAACTGGAGCAAAAATGACAACATCTCTGTGATTGCTGCCAGAAACATAATGTTTCAAATGAGTTTTTGTCTTACATGGGTATTCCAAGCTGTGTTTACTTACAGGCAGACTGAGCTTGTCATAGAGGGCTTTTTAATCCCTCTTTAGTATGCTGGCTTTTTAGGTATCTAAGCTACTGCGTTCAGGAATTTCTCCAAACTTTGTCCACCTCACTAGATAAATTGCCAAAAAAAAATCTACATTTTAAAATCAACATTTTATAAAATTTGTCTACAAATTTTGAGTTGGAGACATTTATATTCCTTCTTTTGTCTTAAACTTTCCCGTATGCACTGATGAATTGCGTTCAGGCATTCCAAATTAAACATCTCTTGATTTTACTCATGGAAACAAAATGACAAAAAAAAAAAAGAAAAGAAAAGAAAAACATGCAACAAATGATAGCATGTGCCCTTTTTGTCACTGAGATAGTTCTGCTTGTCTATAGCAGGGTACTTCAGAGCATTGCAACAAAAGCAGGAGGCGGTGGAATTCATGTTAAATTAAACCTTTAATATTTTCCATGGCACCAGACACATCCATTAAAATCCCATATAAGACTCACTTGGACTTTATTTAGTGAAATCATTTCCCTTGCAAAGACACATATCAGAGGGGGATCTTCCTCTCAGGCTACAGCCACACTCTGGTATATATGAGTAACTCGGAGTGTGTTTGAACCTCATTTATATAATCATTCCTCTTTTCCTCCCAATGAAGTCATGACACATCTAACCTCACAGGATTTGTCAGAGCTGCCATTGCACTGCATTGATCTTACAAATTATGTCGAGACAAATCACAGAGTGCTGTAAAAATCTCTAATCATTTTTCATGACTGAAACCTGATTGTGTTGATTGTGTTTTA
Organism: Alfaro cultratus; assembly: GCA_903066825.1. Taxonomy (NCBI): domain Eukaryota; kingdom Metazoa; phylum Chordata; class Actinopteri; order Cyprinodontiformes; family Poeciliidae; genus Alfaro; species Alfaro cultratus. The sequence goes on along the minus strand of CAEFZX010019700.1, from coordinate 53,650 downwards.
CCTTCACAGGTGTGACTGTCTTCAGACAGTTGGAAACCAGCTCCGCAGCTCCTGCAGGTGTAAAATCCTGGGGTGTTAACGCACAGTTGGCCAGGACACAAGTTACCCTCTGAGCACTCATCCACATCTGGAAATAAATGCACATCATAGGATAAGATGACCATCTTTGGCTTCAATTAAATAGACTGCCAGTGGCAATCAATTATAAGGTGCTTTTTTTTGAGCGGCACTGTCTGCAAGACATTTGCCTTACATCATCTTGTTTTATTTGAGGTTTAGTCCACTGAACAAAGATCGGAAGAGTAATGCCAAATGATGAAAAAGTCCAGTCTCCAGCAATGATGTTACGCTTGGGAGTTACTGTTTTAAAATGATGGTATTTTGGCACCTTTCTGTCACACCTGATGCTTCATAAACATAACCTAAATCAAGCCCCAAAATAGGAACAAATTTTGACAAACTTGTCCTTTGCTGAAACCCAGAGGAATGTTTGAATAAAAACAGCAGAAGGAAAGAATAACAACTCCAGCTCTACCTTCACATTTTTGTCCATTGTCAGAAACTGTGAAACCAGGTTGACAGGTGACACACGTGAACGAACCCTCTGTGTTTGTACATTTTCCCTGGGGACAGGTGGTTGCCATTGCACACTCATCGATATCTGTTGTGAGACAATTCACACATTTAAAATTTCTAAAACATAGAAGAGAAAAATCAAATGTATGTTGTTTTTGATACATATTAAATGAAAAGAGAGAGTCACGTAGTGGATGGATTTATGAGCAGATGGATTCCTGTGTTAGAATAGACAAGTCAAAGCCTAGACATAAATCCAGTTGAGAAATGTGGCAGGGCCTGGAAACGGATATTGCTATGAACACTCTTTATCCAATGTGGTTGAGCTTCAGTTAGTTTGCAAAGGTAAATTGCCAAATCTTTCAGTTTCTAGATATTCAAACTCCATAACACCAGAGGACATGCCGATATTATTGCAGGATTGTGATTCTACAAAGTATTGATTCAGAAGGCCTAAAATCAAACACTCATTGTTTCAGATTTTTATTTGTAAGACAATATTGTCAAGCATGTAGCATTTTACTTCCACTTAACAAATATGCAGCACTTAATACTGATCTATCACATAAAATACCAACAAAATAGACATAGAGTTAATGTTGGTATAATCAGAACCTTTTCTATGGGTGTGAATACTTTTTGTCTTTAGAATTGAAAAGAATATAATTAGGAACGCATGAAGGAATATAAACTTTTTCACCGCCAAGATTAGCTCTGTAATCAAGAGTACATTACACAGAAGTAATTTTTAACAAGAATTGCTAAATAAACCAACCTTGACAGAGTTCCCCATCAAAAGACACTTGATACCCTGTAGGGCAGTTGTGACAAGTATAAGACCCTTCTGAGTTTAGACAGATCCCATTGGAACAGGTAGACAGGTACTGGCACTCATCAATATCTGAGGAGGAGCGACACATAGACATGCATTCATGCTTACAGTGAGACTGAATAATATCTGTAGTAAAACCAGTTGAATAGCAAAAAACATTTAAGATTACACAGTGAACAGATGGACTGAGAAAAAACTCTAACAATCTTCAGCTTTTCACTGAGAGAAAAGCTGGAGATTGGACTTACCTTCACACCTCTGCCTGTCCTCAGACATTCTATAGCCAGCTTTGCATTGAGTGCAAATGAAGGATCCCTCTGTGTTGGCACACACCCCTCCAAAGCAAACGTCTCCCTGTGCACATTCATCAATGTCTGGAAACGGAAAGAACAAATTCACAAGTAAGCCAATATATCATCAAAACACTGCAGTGTTCCTCCAACACTGCAAATTAGTGTAAATCATTAGGCGGCTATTTCTTTACCTTCACATCTCAGCCCATTAGTGGATGGTCCAAACCCAGACCTGCAGTTCTGGCAACTGTAGGAACCTGCTGTGTTGATACAAATCCCCACTGGGCACGCTGGACCACTCGCACACTCGTTGACGTCTAGAGAAATGTAATAATGTGCAGACATTACGTTGCTGCTAGCAGAACTACACTAGGAGAGGCTCATGCATCGATGATTTACACTCAATAGCTCCAAAGAATTTCGAACAGACCTTCACACGACTTGCTGTCTGAGGAGACTTGGTAACCAAGGTTACAGGTGCACTTGTGGGTGCCGTCCAGATTGACGCAGCGGCCATGGAGACAGATCCCCGGAAGCATGCATTCATCCACATCTGGAGGAAAAATACAGACGAGGGAAATAGGAGTTCTTCAGAAAAGAGCTGCAAACTCTTTTGTAGCACTTTTATAAGCCTACAGTGGTGCCTGAAGGCTTCTGTAGTAGAACTGTCACAGAGCTCCAACTTGGAGGTTTAAATACCTCCTGACAGACAGTTACCTTGGCAAAAATTGTTTGATGAGAGCATGTAGCCTTGGAAACAGTTGCATGTATAGGAGCCTTCTGTGTTGACACACCGACCACTACCGCACATGGTTTGGTTCAAGCATTCATTGATATCTGAAAATAGAGAATTATGTGTACTTAATAAATGGATGGATGGGTTAATTTCACCAGAACTACACATTGTGGTTCAAGTGTCAATTCCCAAACTAACAAAACAAACATGTAAACAGATCTGTTTTGAACCATTTAGATTTTTTTTAAGACTATGAACCACCAGTGTTATTGCTCAGCAAAACACATGAGATTAACTCATAAATATACTCACATTTATTAAATAATTAATTGACTGTGATTATCCACATTTTTTGGTTCAGTTTTATTTATTACACACAGCCTATAATACCTATAAAATCAAGAAATCATCAAAATAGCATCTTTTTGATACCTAGAAGATCACAAAATGCAATACATCATGCACCAAGCTAAAGAAATAAAAGAACAAATGAAAAACAAAGTCATTAACATCTCTTAGTCTGGAAATGGTTACAAAGTCATTTGTAAAGCTTTGGGACTCCAGTGAACCACAGTGAAAACTATTGTCTACAAATAGAGAAAGCATGGAGCAATGATGAACATTCCTAGGAATGGCTAACCAATCAGAATTACTCCAAGAGTGAATCAACTTTTCCAGGAGACCAACAAACCCAAGAAAAGCATCTAAAATGCTGTTGAGTTCAACAAGAACACAAAGGCCAGTTTTTTTTTTCTTCCAGAAAAACCTTTTTAATGATCTCTAAGGCTTATGGGAAAATATTCTGTAATATGAGGAGACAAACTTGGAACACAGCAATTCAGAAGAACTTCACACTGACAGCCAAAAATGGTGGTGGTAGCATGATGATCTGGGACTGTTTTCCTGCTTCAGAACCACTCTGCCAGTCAATCCTGCTGAAGAATGTTACGTTGCCTAGGTAAGACCTGGGCTTAAACCTAATCAAGAAAACATGGTATAACCTTAAACATACTCCTACATGGATGGATAAGAAGTTCTTCAAAGAAGTGTGGGCCAGAATTTCTTGCTAGTTCTGAAAGATTTAGTGCTAGTTTTTGCAAACCATTAAAAGCTATTGTTACTGCCAGGTCGGAATGCATAATTTGGGTTTCCATCAACTAAAACAGGCCTATCCAGGACTTTATAAACATTTGCTTTCAAAAGAAGTTTGTAGATGATTCAAGAGGAAAAGGGAAACAATAAAAACGTAACTACCCTGCAGAATAACTGCAAGCTGCACTCATTAAATTACATCGACACACCGACCTCATTATAAGAACCTTTTACGATTGTACCACTTCAGAAAATCCATCTGTGTAACACCTTAACGTTCTAAACAATAATAATTTAAAAGCAATATTTATCAAGTGCTAAAAGATGCACTTTTTTGATTAGATTAGGCTATGCTGAGAGATGGGGAAAGGTCCAAAGAGGAAGACAAATAAAGTAATTTTCCTGCAAAGAAAGGGAAGGAAGGATGTTCCTGAGATCTGATGCAGACCCTGAAATGCAATGAAGACAACGTAAAAGAGTCACAAAGCTGGTATTGTTGCCCCAACCACAGGCAGTGCTAGACGCCTGTCACTGTGGCCCACCACTTTTCCCTGCAATCAGCATCCAGCATCACTCACACCTCCCCGATAAGCCCCGACAAGGGAAGAGAGCTGTTTTCTCTATCACACCAACAATTAGGCTAATCCTCGATTCGGCCAATTGGGCCTGAACTGTTGCTTTGTGTTGTCGTCAATTGACTGAAGCAAATACCGGAAACTGGGCACTGAAGTTGGGTGGTTTATGTGACTCCCACAGGCTCAGACATGTAGTACAGGCCCTGTCTCTGTCAATGTTCAGAGTTAAAATATTTTGACTTAACTAGGCCTGTCATAATAAATGATAATGTTGTTGTTTTGAGACCATTTTCAAGTAATATAATGGTAATGACATAACAATGAAAGAACATATTCCTAAAGATCAATAAACTTGAAATGCTAATAAACAATTAACACTAGATCTGGAAGAAACAAAACGAGAGAAACAACAAGTAAAATTAATTCCAAAGTCTCTGTAAACAAAATTGCCCTTCAAAAAAAGAGCTAGTTGAGACCAAAGCACCAGACTGAAGACCAGTTTTAGCAGAAAGAAAGAGAAAAGAGAAAACCAATAAATAATCATGCAAAAGGATATTATTGAGCTCCTTTTAATTTATCATGTAATCGACTGATTTATTGTTTATTAAACAGGCCTACACTTAACCATCATCTACAGATTTCCTATCAATTACAATAAACAGCGACTGAAAAAATATTCACACTTTTGAACAGTTTTTTGTTTTGTGTTTTTGCTACATTACAAATACAAACTTTAGTGTGTTTTATATTATAGGTCAACAAAAAGCAAGACTTACTAGTCAAGATGACTCAAAACAGTTTATGGTTCTCAGGTTTTTCTTACAAATATAAATCTGGAATTTGTGGTTTCGATATTTATTTTTGCTTTGCCACACCTAATTAAAATAGAGTACAACCAATTACCATCAAAAGTGACCTAAATAGAGTAACTAGAGTTCACCTGTGTATAATGTAATCCAATGATGAATACAAGTTTCTGTTAAGACTCAGATTTGTTGGGAAAAAAATCATCTTATAGATGCTCACCTTAAAATCTGTCTGAACTGTTTTGCAAAATCGAAGAGTCTAGAAGTGCACACTTTTCAGATATGTTTCCTTTTTCTTTCATCCAAATTAACTACATAATGTAACAAAGAAACTACATGTGCTTTATGGGACTAGATATGCATTATTTTTTACACAAAATGAATAATGTTAATAAACTGACCCAATAAAACAGCTTTGGTGTTGTTTTCTTTAGACATAAGAGGATCATTAGATTTTAAATATGAGCAACATTTACTGATAAATGCATGACGAGGAATAGTTTTTACCTTTCACATTTTCCATCATTGATTTGGTCTATATTTTCATATATCTGGAATATAGTTGGAGCTTAGGTTTCCAAACAAATCAGAGGTATGGAAGGTCATCCGGAGGGGAAAGGATATGCAATGCCAGTCAGGCTGTTACGTAATAAAGCCACTTTCAGGTTGGAAGCTCTAATTTTAAGAAAAGTTTTAAGAAAACAAGCTCCGTGTATAGTCTGGCGTTTGTTTCTAATCCCTGGCAGGAGCCTTAAACCGGATCGCAGACAGCATCATGACTGAGAGGGAAAGTTTGTTTACATGCCATGACCTCTTTGCAGTAGGGAACTGACCTCCTGGTCCACTCGTACATCTCCTGTGACTACTCGCTTCTCTCACCTACCCCGACGGCAGTAATAAAGCACTGCTTGCTTCTACTGGGCTTCACATTTATACTGGTCAAAGCTCTCCAACAATAATACGCTGTTTATTTAAGGTTCTGGCCAAGAGAAAATATTTGGACTCTCCCAAATTGAAGTACTATAAACAATCTCTTTATGGAACTGGTGATACGAAAAGGATCAGCAATAACATGGTGAATGAGTTTAAACAATAACAGGAATATGCAGAGGATAGGAGGATACATGGAATCACTAAACGAGCAAGGGAAGTGGGGGATTGCGATCAGTCTGTGCAATATAACCATCATTCACTGTGGTTTCAGGCTGTTATATGAGCTCAGGAATGTTCCACACAGGACTGAAAATATCCAATATAAACTCAGCTGAAGATTTAATTTAATTTCAAATTTTCATGCACATCTGTATTGAGAGTATCCCTCTGAGCAACATGCCGTGAAGCTGCAAATTCAATTCAGCTCGCGCTACTTGGTCAACTGCACTGCATTACAAGGAATCGAGAGGTTTTTAAGTTCTTTTTCACTTTGTCAATGCCAACAAAAAGCAAGAGTTACGTCATCGTAAACTAACACGGAAAGGAATTACTGCACCAGAGGGAAACCCAGTTTATTTCCACAAAGCAGTTTGAAATGCCCTGAGGAACCTGGGGGAAAGAGGTGGTGGTCCTGCTGATTTGATGGGGTGTTAGGTTGACTTACCTACACATCTCCCACCGATGGGCCTGAAGCCCCAGTCACAGATCTGGCAGTGGAAGGAGCCAAGAGTGTTGACGCAGATGCCGTTGGGACAGGAGCTGTGATCTCTGCACTCATCTATGTCTGCTCAGGGAAAGAACAAAAACATTGTTCGATTTAGCTGTTACTACAACAAGCTTCCTCAAACAATGCGCACATCAATGGAAGAGAGCGGTAGTAAGGTCAGAAAGGCAAATAAGTACACACATAATCCCCCAGAAACAGAGGGAGCTGAATGGTTCTCCTGGCTTTGAGCAGAGGAAAATACAAGATGTTTTTTGTTGCACAAATAGGATTTGCTTGTGTTGACGAATGAACTCGACTTTGCATGCGTGAGTTTGTGCTGATCCATGAAAATCACCTTCACACAGGCCTCGCCATGATTTGGAGTAGCCGTCATTGCATTCGCAGGTGAAAGATCCCTCAGTGTTGACGCACTGGCCGTTCTGGCACTTGTTGGGCATGCTGCACTCGTCGATGTCTGCCAAATCAAAGAGAGTGGAAAAGAAAGTGGCTGTCATGTTCCAAGGCATTAATTGTTATGTATTGAGCTTGAACCCTGGATCACAGTCGCAAGTGTATCCATTCTGCACAGGAACACATTTTCCTGTGCACATAAAATGTGCACATTTTGCATGCCCACATATATTTGCCATGCCCACATATATTTGAGTTTTGAGAGGATGTTTTTAAAATGAACAGTGCTGACAGAAAAATTGAAGCGGGAGTTAACAGCTGACTTGGTTATGATGATTGGAAGCCTTATATGTAATACTGTAGACTGGACTGTGTCTCACCTTGACAGAATTTCCTGTTCTGGGTGATCACCTGGCTGTAGCCGCTGTGGCACTGACATGTGTAGGAGCCATAGTTGTTTATGCATTGACCCTTACCCTCACATGGGTCCATTTCACACTCATTCATATCTACAAAGAGAAAAAGTGAAGGGTTCATTAGATTGCAGTGAGAAGCAGTGAACACATTGAAGACCTGTAACTGGAGAGCTTCAACAATGAATCCAGGGCTGCAGCCAAGCCCTTTGTCAGATAAATGATCAATATCTCATTTAGCTCTTGACAGGCATCATGAAACGGATCAACATAACCAAACAAATTCCTTTCATTTTTGGCTTGCTTGCATTCTCAAGGCTTCTAAAAATCATGACTGTTTTGTAGAATTTACTCACATTATAATGATGGCAGACAAAGCCAACAAGGCTTTATGCTGGTAAACATCAAACCTTTTAAATCCTGCCCAGCTCCATTTGTAGTTGAATGGAAACGTTACTTTATTTCAGTAACTCAATTCAAAAAGTTGAGCTCATGTATCATTTAGATTCATGACAGAAAAAGTTTTTATTTCTGCAAATTTTTATGATTTTGGGAAATGAAAATTAAAATCCAGTTTCTCAGGAAATTAGATTATTACAGAGGAGTAATAAAAAAAATTCTTAAAGGCTTTTTTATTATTGGAAACACAATCATGCTGATTTCACAGTTGTCCAATCAGAATTTATTGGTGCACCAACAAAGATCATTCCTTAACAAACTGAAAGCAAGAGTGCTGTATCCAAGAAAGTTGGGTGGAAGGAAAAGGAGTGCTAGAACAAATGTGAGCAAGCAATACACATAACCACTGCTTTGAAAGAATTGAAAAGAAAACTGCATATTGGGGGACTGTGGTTTCATAAAAACTACAGTCCTTTACCACAGGTAAAGATACCTTTAAGCAGGTATATTTAATACCTGCTTAAAGATTGTTATTTTCAAAAAGTACTTTTAATCTGAGCAACAAGCTTCATCAGAACTAATTTATTGACTATGACTGGATATCACTCTGTGTTGTGAATCTGTAATAACTGAGTAACTTATCCAAATATTCAGATCTATAGCGATGTAGCCGTACCTCTCTCTTTGTTACTCACCAATGCAACTGTTCTGCAATGCATTGAGCTTGTACCCTGGATCACAGTCGCAAGAGTACCCATTCTGCACAGGAACACATTTTCCATGCCCACATATATTTGGTGAAGTAGCACACTTGTTAATGCCTATGAAAAAAGAAAACAAAAGATGTACATGGTCGTTACCCAGAAAACAGACAAGAACATTTCTGACCTGACATTAATAGGACTGTAAAAAATTAAAAAGTGCATTCCAGAGACACATGCTGTGCTCTGCAGGTAACCATTTTGCTAGTTTATAGGTGGAGTCTAGGATGAGAAGAGTGGTTTTACAACGGTATAGTGTTCTAACAGGTGGTGTGAAGCTTTTACAGAGTTAAGAGCAAAGAAACACGAACTAGCGAGCCTGACATTAGCTTCATTCTTGACTTTTTTTCATCCAAAACGAGCAAGATAAAACCAAGACATGACTTGATTTCTGGCAGAGGAGAAAAGCACTATCTCTGCATGACATCTGTAATTCTTCTTACTCCTGTAATAGGTCTGTCGATCCCAATTTTTCTTCCGCAAAACAAACTTCTTCCCGCTTTCTTGTCTCTTCCTCCAATTTTTATAAATTTGGCCTCTGTCTGTTCGTGATGACAGACCCTTCCAAGAGGCACAATCTCTCTTGGTTTCTTGCTCCCCTACCCTCTGTGAAGCACATCAGCTCAAAGCCAACTTGGCTCTAAAATACGGGTCAAATAAAGCTCTCTCCGGCTTTACTTTGGGTAAGCTTACAAAAATGCCTTATAAGATGTCCCGCTGTCTGCCAGCTGTTGACATAAAACATAAAAAATGAAGAATTGGGCTCTTTTTTTAAAATGGTAGCACTGCAGCCCTCCTCCCATCAGCATATTTAGATTTAAGATGTATGTACTGTTGCAAGACAGAGCTTATTTTTTTTACTGCTTTCTGTATGTTTTTTACTTCATGTCTTACCAATGACGGAAACTCCAGGGCTTGTTTCCTTTAAATCTGGCCTTATGTTGAAATCAAGGGAATCTGGAGAGCTCTCTACAAAAAATAATGAGGAGAGTCATAAGGTTGCACAACACCATTGTATAATAAATGTAGAAAATATCTACAAGATAATTCTTGCATCGCAACATAAATTAATAAAGTAATAGCTTTACTGAAGGAGAAATAACTGATCAGATATCAAATTAAGCTGACATTTTGTCTTTTCCTGCATCCACCATTACAAGATGTGACCTTACATCATCCATATTTTATCAACATAATAATGATTCTTAAAAAAAAATTATGAAGCTATTACCAACAAGACATATACAACAAACAACCAAGTAAAAGTCTAGTAATTCACTTACTATGCATGAAAAGCAGTAAGTTGTGATTTCACGACAAAAAGCCAGAGTTGATATGGGTTTTCCAGCACAAAATAATTTTTAGCAAGCCATATTGAAACAGAACACATATTCTAACCCTACCATAGTCTAATTATCCAGAAAAGCAGAAATGTTAGTATTAACATACTTGAATTATCAACAACTCCAGAGTGAACATGCTTGTGTTAGTACTGACTGATTATCAACAAGTCACATCAAAAAAGAGAGAAAATATGTAAGTATTAGCAAAGTTAAATTAGCATCAAGTCATGTCAAAACAGAAAGTACAAATAATATTTTGACAGCCTTATTATCAACAAGTCATATCAAAAAAGTATAAAGATGAAGCAAGACTAAGAAAGTCTTAGCTTCACATTAATCTTTTTTTTTGCATTAAAACGTCATCAACAGCAGCAAAATCTGAGTTCATTACTAAAAGATCTATGCGCCAAGTCAGATATATATTGTTAGACATGTGATGTCATAATAAATGTAACTTTATTGGAAAACAGAAAAGTAGTATCTGCTTTTCTATAAAGAAATGCAGATACTAAAGTCTTCAGCACATCAAGGAGGCCTGACACAATCACAATATTAACATAAAACAACGTAGCGTTAATATGAAAAACCAAGCCAAGAAAAGTATTTAGTAGAAATATTTAAGAAAAAATAAATAAATTTGGTGCCAAAACAATGAACAACTGATTAAGTGATTAAGCAATCTAATTAATCCCCAGAACAATGCTTATTAGGTATGTGAGCAATAGGACTTTACGATATAATCTTCCAGCATTGATTCATGCAATACATCAGTGTGAGCCATGTCTTAATGTTTACCACAGTATATGATATGTACCTTTATTATAAAGTGCTACTTTCTGTCTCCTACAATATCAGGTTGTTACTCATTTCTTGACGGTAAAAAAAATTACATATTATTTTTAACGTATAAAAACAATAAACTAAAATGAATCAAGATGACGCATTCTATTTAGGCAAACTCCAGACTAATGTCAATGTTTTCACTGGCGTGGAGGCAAAGACTGAGACTGCCACTGCTGAGCAGGGGAAATTTATACCAAGCACATAACATGTCTGCACCTGACTCAAATACTAAATCAAACCAGGAGAGGCCTGAAACAACAGCTTGGTTTGGTTTCACCATTATGTTGGAGTGATTAAAACGAAAAAGGGGGAAAAAAAATACCTGGATAATTTGGTGGCGAGTCCGTCACAACAGGCGGCTAGAAAACAAACAAATATTAAAAGTTGAAGACAACTGAGTGTGTTCAAATTCATGCCTGCCTTTGCTAAGTTGATGTGTCTGTAGCTACCAAAATGTGGTCCGAATATGTTACATAATCATGACAAGTTTACACAGCATGTGCATATTGTCCTCAGAAAAGCATTTCAAAACTATGTGCGAGAGGGTTGAAAGAGAGGAAAAAATTACCGGCATCAGAATTTCCAGATCTGCAAAAAATAAAAAAATAGACAAAGAAAGAAAAACAGATTTATCAGTCTCAAACAGGAACATTCCTGAATGTCTAATTATTGTTTAAAACATGTTAACAACATACAAAGTATCTAGTAAAAGAAGGCATAAATGTAAATATTTTCATTTTGTCTTGTTACAACTATAAACTTTATTGTTTTTGGTATCAGTGACTGAATATTTTCTGTTCCAAGCCATAAAACAAAGTCTGATTTGAGCAATATTTCATTTAAGAAATGTAAACAAAGTTTGGGACGGGAAGATCCTTGATAAAGAAGATAAATATCTGAATATTTATAGAACTGTGTGCTAAAATAAATAAAAAAAGTCTTGATGCTGCCAATAAAACTAATTCTCTAGTATTCAGCCAAGAAGATATATTCACTGAGAATCCAGAGGAAATAGATGTTTGGTCCATAATATTTGTGAGGTGCTGTGAAGCCCATAAGGGTTTCATCTTAACGTCAAAAAATGTTCTGGGTTGTATAAATAAAATTGGCATGGGAAAATCAAAACATTGTGTTGATCTTTGGCCAATCATAAAAAAGCAAATAGTTACCGTCTTGCAGTTTAGGCGTTTCTTGTCCTGATTCTGAGGGATATTGTGAAGTCAAAGTGTACTGAGGTACTCGTGGTGTCTCGGGGTACTGGGGTATTTGAGGTGTTTGAGGGTAGTTGTTGTGTCGTGAAGGCTGGGAGGATGGGAACTCAGGCTCCTGCTCCTCCAGAGTCACTCCTGTGCTCTGCAGCTCATCATCTTCCAGCTGCCTGAGAGAAATCTGCACATCTGAGCGTGAGTATGTGTATCCATGACCAGCTGGGCAGATCTCCTTGAAGTGGTCTGCAGGACAGGAAGCACAAGCGCAAACAAAAAGTGATAAAAACCATCTTGTCCGCAGTAACAGCTAGTACTAATAAAACTCAGAGACTGGCTGACAGTCACATTAAAGAGCCATTCACCAAACAGAGACAAGTAATACTTTTTTACACATTTATATGTATACTTTATAGCCTCTCTATGTGGTGAAATTGTATTTCACTGCAGTGCTGCGCAAATGTTCTTCATATTTTTGTATAAGGAGACAGAATTTCAAAGTAGTCTTAATCAATTCCAAGATGAATATAATATTCAATCCCATGATGTGTGTATTTAAAATTCTCACCAAAGATACAATTTTTTACCGGGCTTCCGTAGTCTTGTTACATATTCTCCATCAGATTTAGGTCCGGATTTTGATTAGGTCATTTAACACATTAATACGCTTTTGGTCTGGCTCTGGCGATATGATAGGTGATGCTATCCTACTGGAAGGTGAAAATCCACACCAGGCCCAGTTGGTTGTTGCTTCTAAAAAGTTTTAAACTATATTAGAAAGTTTGGGGTAAAATCTGCACTCTAAGTCTCATGCACACAGCCATGATTGTGTAGCAGGTAGCAGATCATATAACACTGACTGACCCTTGAACTGAGCTGGTTTAGAGGCACAAGAGTGAGTGGCTAATGGGGATTGGCGAGCGAGATAAAAGGAGGCAAATTGTACCTCTTTGTGTCTGAGTCCAACAAAACACAGCAATGGTGAATCCATTACAAGTGAGAAACTCTGTGTCCCCTACCTGACCTGAAACCGGCAACTCTGTGCCAGAAGAGTCTGGAATAGTGATATGAGTAATGACAGATATGCGGTCGATGTAGATGCAGGAAATGTGGATATGATGGGCTACTGACTGACAAAGTTAAAGTGGAGGGAAATTAGGGAATATGTGATGAAGATCAGCTTTAAAGTGTAGAGTAAATATGAAAGATCTCCTGTTTCTAAGTCAAGCGCTGTGCTCAGAACATGACTTTAACAGCTTGTTCAGTCACAAAGACATTGCCTAAAATAATCTGACTATGAGCAGCATGGAGGTCTGGGTGTAAAAACCCATCTACGACAATCCACAGGAATCACTTGGCAGAGCAGACACTTCATAAAACCGCTTCAGTTTCTCTCTGAGACTTTGAAGATTGGATCTGGAAGGAGAGGCAGATGACAACTACTTGCCATGTTTCACTTGGCAAATCAGTGGACTTCTGCTGTGTAGCTTTGCTTTTGGTACATTAGCGGGGTTTCTCTCTAAGGGCTAGAGCGATAACACATGGCAGACTCCCACCATTATGTAGCCTCCAAAATATGAAAACTGTTATGTTTCTGGTCTTTTTCCACTCTAAACACATTTAGTTATTTTGCAATACTTTGCATGCCTGGCAGACAGGAGAATGGTGACTGAGAGGTAAATATTCTTAGCTTGTGCTCTACCAACTGATGCATAATATTACATGTGAAGTTTTATATCTGCAAAAAACATTCAACCTTGCATAGAGGTTCATGGCCAGAACAGTAAAACCAAAAATGGAGAAGTACGTTTTCAGACAGCAGAAAAGTTCTGCAGCAAAATCTCATAAAACATATTCACCTGAACCTGGCAAAGGACATCGATCACATCCATTTCCCCAGGCTTTGCCCACACGGCTGCAGCAGCATATCTGCTTAGTGATGTGATTGACAAGAGGCAGAGAGCATGTTCCTGATGACACTGACCGATAGCATGAGGCCCTGTGGTCAGACACTGCCTTGTCAGCTGAGGAGATGTCAGAAAATCTATTATGTTCTACTAACTCATATCAGGAAACATTGTTTTGCATTTAGACTCAGAAAAATTATTGAAGAAAAAAATCCATGCTTACAGACACAGTGGCTTCTGGCAGCATCTAACATATAACCTGGCTTACAAGTGCACCTGTAGCTTCCTTTGGTGTTGAGACATTCAGCGTTCTTACATATCCCTGGCAACAGGCACTCATTGATGTCTGCAAAAAGAAAAACACAGTTCGTTAGTCATCCAGCAAAGAGCACGTTCTAATTCTGGAAAAACCATGAAGTCATTTCTGAACTCAAACTGAACTTCCTAAATAAACTTTATACATCAGATTTAGAGCTCTGTACTTCACTGGGAGTACACAAAGTTTTTGTGCCTGCAAATCAGCAGAGATGATGAAAGTAAAAGGAAAGAATTCATTTGAAGGCACTAAAACATTCACAACAGATCTTGAGTCTGTTGAGAGCCAATGAAACTTGGAAGCATTACGGTTATACCGTTGTTTATAATCAAAAAAAAGGAGTGATGATGAGGTGGAGACAAGCAAAAAAAAAAAAAAACTTCTTCTCAGCATGTAAAAAAAATATCTGAGGAGTCATTCAAACACAGAGCCCTAAATTAAGAACTTATGGTCTATTTCTTTTTATCAACAGCTGCACAAGGATAATAAAAATTAATGAATGTTGTTGGATCTTATAAAAATTAGATCCAACCTATAACAGGCGTTATCAACCTGCTATAGGTTGATAACACTATAACAGGCTGCAAGGATCAGAGTTAGGCAGCTCTGGTTGAGGTGAATCCTTGGAGCAATAGAAATCAGACGATGAGGAAGAATGTGATGAAAATCTGATGATGTGAGAGTTCAAGCTAATTGTTGAGTTTGACTCTGATGTTCCCCAGGCCACACAAGGACATGAATGGTTTTCAGGATTCAGTCAACACAATTTTGTTTAGATAGGTTTCCATATAACACTAGTAAATGCTACACTGTGTCACCTCACCTACTTACATGACATGCTACTAGAGTGGCACTGATATATATTTAGTACTTAAAATTACAAGTGAACATTTAAATTCTGGTCAATTCTGAATTGAACTTTTCCAAATGCTTGTTCTCTGACTGGAGAAATTTTGACAAGTGTCTTAGCTGAATTGGAAAAAAAGGGCTGGACTGTAGCTTTGTGGTGTAAAATGACCTTTCCTGCACCTGCACCTGTAACAATACCCTGTTTAATGGCTGTGGTATCGCTATGCTTAATTGGCCAGCAAACGAGTCTTTATAAAAACCCCAAAATCTACGAAGTCATGTAAAAGAAGACGACAAACATCAGAGCCAATATTAAGTGGAGCTGAAGACCATTATTAAAGCAACCTGAGCTGAAACCTGAGTTTACAACTCCAGGTGTAGCAATTCAGCAAAAGGACCAAGGAGTGAGTTAAACAATGCATACTATGTAGGCATCTCACAGAGAATTGAATTTGGGGTTTTCACTGTAAATCATAATCAAAAAATGCACAAAAATAAATACAGCACAATGTGTGTAATGAATCTAAGTAGTATATGAATTTCACAGTATGATTGGATTTCTAAGGCAAAATACCCTTTTGCCAATATTAGGATTTACTGAGATTTTACCTGTAATTGATACTGGCAAGATATATTATTTTCTGCATGTTTTGCTGTAATGACAAAATTATGTCTGGAGATAATAAAATCTTCCATTGGATTCTGGAATAAATCCACTCACAAATTACATATAGGCATTTACTTGCTAAATTATTCCTAAATCACATACAGCTTCGATGATGTACTGAGGCTCTGTAGAACAAAACTGAAGGTTAGGTTTTAATATAAAACTGTCAAATCAAGAGTAAAAACATGCAAACAATTGAGGTATTTCTAAGAACTCTGATAAGTTTACTTCTGTGTTTTCTGATGCCATCAGAGGCACAATAATGTTCATTATTCCCTTTTTAATGTAGTTTAATAAAGATATAAGAAATTTAATCACAAAAAATTGCATCGGCGCTAAGCTTTATCTAATGTCTGCCAGCCATTTTAAGATCTCTCCTATATAGTGTCTAGTATTTTAACAGCTTCTCAACTTTATATTTACAAGTGAAAGTTGAAGGAGGAGTTTGTCTGCTCTTGAGTCACTAAATGAAACACAGGCATGCAGTCCAGTTGATATGCCAGGCAGGAGCATGGGGGACATATTTGAGGTGCTTAGTCATGCAGTCCCACTGGGACCAGGCAAAGTTTGTTGTTTTGCTGTGTTAAACAAAGACTATATCATTAGGTCTTTTCCCATGGCTCTGATGACTGCAACCCGACAGCCTGCCACCACAGATTTTCTCCAATTCTAATTAATCTGCTCTTGTTTGGTTGTTTTGCTTTCTGCTGGAAAATGTGAGCTTATAAGGGATTTGAGGCTGATAAATTCTGAGAAATGAGCAAATCCAAGGAATGCCAAAAAGTTTGTTTTGTTTCTAGTGGTTTCTTCTTTTCTATCTTTTCCTTTTATGCTGTTTTTTTTTTTTTTTTTTTTATCTCCACTGAGGTCCGAGCTTTCAATAAGGGTGACCTTATTCTTCCTGAGCCTCCAGCTTCTATTTTATCACAGCATAAATATACCACTGTCTGTGTCAGCACAAGCTATCTATTTGGATGAGTGCAGATGGAGCACATGCTGTAAAGACAATTAAAGAAGGGAGATGCCCTCCCTTTATCTACAAATACCTTTGGTCAGTGTTGTGAGTGCAGGTGCTGCAGTGACTTTAAGTTTAAGCAGCATCCGGTCAGAGTTCAGGTCAGCCGTCATCACATGAGGTCTTTTAATGCGCCGTTCAGCCGGGTCTCAGATTAACGTTATTGTTACAGTCCGCTGCTGGGAAGACTGGGATTGAAGCTGACTTTCATGACAACCTGTCATGGCCAGAACTAATTTCAAGATGTGTTTTGAGTTCACGCTTGGTAGCTCATGCTTGGTGTAAGTAGCTTTTAACATGATTGTTTTTACAATCTAATTGCGAGTGAAGAGGCATGTTCACCAAGTGTCAAACAGTTTCTGTGACCTTGTTTCATCTCGCCTCCTCTTGACATTTGGGAAATGCAGTCACTTGTAGGATTATTTATGAACAGCAGAAAGGTTTCAACATCAGGCTCCTTTTTTTTTTCTAGTATCAGATGTAATCAGGGTTCCTGAACATATTTTATAAAAAAAAAAAAAAAAAACTCCAGAAAGCAATTTTTAGATGTCTCAACTCTTCACGCCTGTTTTAAGATACATATAAAATGGTTCATATAAAATTATGCAATATCTTTCTATGGACAAGTTTTAAAAATTGAACTTGTCCAATATTGTGCAAGTTCAATATAAAAATGTCTATATACTGCTCAAAAAAATAAAGGGAACACTCAAATAACACATCCTAGATCTGAATGAATGAAATATTCTCATTGAATACTTNTATTAACCAATGATTTCACAGAAGTTTGATTTACTTGGAGTTATATTGTGTTGTTTAAGTGTTCCCTTTATTTTTTTGAGCAGTATATATAAGGAAGGAAGGAAAAAAAAGGAAGGGCAGAAGGAAGATGGATAATAGGAAAACAAAAGGAGTCTATAGCTATGATGATGGAAGGCAGAAATTAATCAGTGAAGGAATAAAAGATGAAAAGAGGAAAAACTTCAAACCAAACAAAACATCCATCCATCCATCCATTTTCTTTACACCCTTGTCCCTAGTGGGGTCGGGAGTTGCTGGTGCCTATCTCCAGCTACGTTCCGGGCGAGAGGCGGGGTTCACCCTGGACACGTTGCCAGTCTGTCGCAGGGCCCAGACAAAACAACAGGATCCAAAAATTACATCAATTTAACAACTGTCAACAGTGGTTAACAAACAGGCATCGTTGGGAAACATAACAGGCAAATTAATATTGATACATCAGGCAGTAGTTACGATGATGAATGTCAAATGTGAGTGTTTTAAATTTGCTGCTAGCTTTTATTTAGATTATCCAAAACATCAAAAGAATTATGTAAGACTCCTATGAACTGTTCTTTGATGTGGCATATGAGTAATACGACCCTCTACCAGTGCAAGTTTACTACCCACAACAAAGCCAGTGCTTGCATTTCTGTGGGTCTTTCATCCAACAAGCACAGCTACAAATGGCCAATTCAGCTAGACAAGTTTCCCCATAACAGTATCTGAAGATAAGGAATCATCTCTGAAGTCAGAATGCTCACTGAGGCCCCGAAGGATGTCTTATCACACTATAGGCAGGATGTCAGTGAGTGGAGAATTTGAACACATACAGATTGTTTAAAAAAGTATTCATACCCATCAGTTCTTCCAGATTTTTGTCACATTACAACCAGAAGTTTTGCTGGGTCATTTTGCAAATAAAATTAGGTAAAAATCTCTAAATTTGCAAAGCTGGTGATGATGTAACTCAAAAGATATGAAGCTGTGATTTCAGCAAAAGGTGGTTCTAAAAAAAACACTTAAGTTTGTGGTTCCAACATGAAATGAAGTGAAACAGTTTAAGAGGAAAGAATACTGTTGCAAGCTCCTGTAGCAACAGTAGATGAGGCCTATTATTCAATATGAGACAAGCATTCCCCTGTTCCAATAAAACACACAAGAAGCAGCTGAAAATAGAAGCCACACTTGGGCATGCTCGACGCCATTCTGAGAGTAATGAAAACTTCCCACATGAAGCATTTTTTTTGTCCTTTTGACTGGTGGGGTGATACGAAAAACTAGAACACAACAGCTATGCAGGATAGAGACTTTAGAGCGATTCAGTAAATATTATGGCTAACTGTCAGTTATGGGTTGTTTGGAACAGAAGTGACTGGGAGAAAGAAACAGCTTGAAACAATCATAAAAGAAAAGTATTAGTAATACAAAAACACATTTCACCAAATGTTGGCTGGACAACGTACTACTGGTAAATAAATCTGCGCTTGTACAAGCAAGGCCTTACTATGTGGAATGTTTTCTGTGCTCAGGATATCAAAGAAAACATCCCTAAATCTGGGTAGATGAGGAAGCATGTTGAACTTGCTGAACCAGATAGTGAGATCTGTCATGGAGGTGTCCAAATCTGCCCATTGAAGCATTATGTTATTATACTCCATAGGCTTCAGTAAGCACTGCCCCTTGGATTATGACACTGTTAATCAAGTCAGTGGCACAGCTCTAAGCAGACTGTTTTTGTTATTCTACACATCAACATCAGTTGTCAGAGTTGGCCCTTAGATTAGGCTGTGTAGTTTTTCCTTTGATTTTCGGACATCACTTATTTTCCAAGGCCATGAACAAACAGAAATGCTCTGAATATTTTAGCAAGGGACTATCCACAGAGCTGATGTTGTGGATGGTTACTGCTTCTCGGACCATAAAGCCAGTTGATAATTTGCCATCCCCATGATGCTGAGAGAGAACCCTGCATGTGGGATCTTTGAAGTTTGTTGCCACATACAGATGGATTGCTTTGCTGGCTTTCACGCTGGTTTTATTCTCTTGGAACATTTATAAACGGCAGATCAACCAAATGCAGCAAAAACTCTTCTAAAGGGGTGGTATGTCTTTTCCAGGCACATAGTGTCCTTTTATAACACAATCAAGTATGTTCTTCAGATGTTATAAAAATGCTGTTTATATCAAACATGACTTAAAAGAAATTTGAGTATGCAATTGGTACCTTGAAATTGGGCCTCTGTCTCTTTAAGAAGCTCCTATTCTTTCTATGGCATGGCAATTAGAACTATGGCTATCTACACTCACAAAACAACTTTTTCAATGTACTTTTTGACTTACCTTGACAGTGTGTGATGTTCATTCGTTTAAAACCTTTGGGACACTCCACTTGTCCATTCGCAATCACTGCATATGCTGCAAACAGGAAAAAAGGCATAGCTTAGCAAAGTAAAAACTTCACAATGAAAATAGTAACATATATACCAATAATATACCAGTCTGCTGCTTTTCACAAGTGTTCAAATCCATTGAACCTTTCCACATTTCATATTACAATCTTACATTTCAGTGTATTTCACAATGATTTAATGTGATAGACCAAGACAAATTAGTTCATAATTTTGAGGTAAAAGAAAGGGGATTAATAGTTTTTGAGTTTTGAATAAAAGACTAAAAAGTGAGATATGCCTTTGTTTTCAACCCCCTTTACTAAGAACCCCATAAATAAAATCCAGTGCAAATAGTTGCCTTTAGAAGTCACCTAATTAGCAAATTATAAATTACAACATACTACAAATTATGGTGTTCTGTGAGAGCCTCAGAGGTTTTTATAGAGCTTTAGTGAACAAACAGCATCAGGAAGACTAAGGAAAACAGCAAACATGTCGGGATAAAGATTTAGAAGAGTTTAAAGTAGTGTACTGGCCCATAGTAACTTTTGAGAATCTGCTGAGATTAACAGTTTAGGATACAACTATTAATTGCGCACACCATAAATTTAGTCTTTCTGCAAAGGAAAATTGTTGTGTGAAAATCATAAGAAGTAGGATTTAACATTTTCCACAAGCTATGCAGGAGATAGCAAACGTGGAAAAATGTGCTCTGGTTTACTTGACACCAACCAGAAACTGGGGCAGAGGTTCACCTTTCAGCAGGATAAACATTTTGAAAACAATGCATTTGTGTCTTTTTTGTACTACTATTTCTTTTACTTTCACTACTTTTTTCTTGGCCTGCCATAGAAAAAGGGTAGAGGCAACATCCCAAGGCAAAGTCACTACCTGATCTGAGCAAAAGGAAAACTATGGGTTGCTAACTAAATGTGAACCTTGAGAAACCTTGAGAGAGTAATTATATTAAAACTGATTCTCATGGTAATATTTTATAAAACAGTGCAGCTAAGCAGCAAACAGAATTAACAATAGTTGACATCATCTACTGAAAAATACCTATTAGTCTTCTTTCTTCAGGGAATATGAAGTTAATGTTTAAGTCAGAAATGTGTTGAGGAAGTCCTGACCTTTATCATCGACCACACTGATGATATATATTAAAATAGAGCTCCAACTCTGAACAGAAAGAATGATGATTGACCTACAGTTTTCTGTACAACGATTGGCCAGAGCTTATTTTAACTTTTTTTTTTTTTAGCCAGAACAATAAAAATCTAATGGTGTGTGTCATTCTGATGTGTACTGTACATTAGAAGTTCACGGAGATGCAAGAGTAAACAACCCAGAGTGTCTGTTGATGCCTTGATGGGGTCAGCTGTCAACGTCAGAGGTCTGAAAACATGTTGTCATGGCTCGCCTGGCGGGCAGTCAAGCCTTGGCATGCTTCATTTAGCTCACAGACCGGTCAATGTGACTATCATAAGGCAAAAACTGACTCTGTCTTTCACCAAGAGTGTGTGTGTCCGCATGTTTGACGGGGACTGGTGCGTGTGCAGAGTTTTGTGTATGTGCAGAAACAGAATCAATATTGGTAGCAGAACCTTCTGTGAAATAAACTGAGATGACAGGTTTGTCTGCATTTCATGATAAAAGATTCAATGCCTGATTTCTGAGAGGAAAATGTGCATGATTGAAAAGAGTTGAAAGGATTGATGATGGGTTTGTTAGCAAGACAGAAAGGTTTCTCGCTGTAAATGTCCATTCATATTACTGTCACAAACTCAGGAGGCTTAAAGAAGTTAGTCCTACTCTTCATAGTCTTTTTTATTATTATTTACACTCCCACAAAAGTATTTCCTCTTTATAAACGTAGTACGCTCACTGAGAAAGTATAAAACTGGAAAAGTAATTTTCCATTTTAGGAAACAATTTTGACAACAGAGTCAAAAGTTGGCACATGCAGTTGAACTCATTAAAATAAAACTTTTCCAGCAGGGAAATGATCAGGAACACAAACACAAAACCAGAACAATAATTTAATGGTTTGGATAAGTGCATTTCAAGTGTTGAAATGACCAAGTCAAAATTCAGGCCTCAATCTATTTGAGAATTTGAGGTGAGACTTAAAATTGTACTATCTCCATCAAGTCTTGCAGTTGTTATTGCAGAAAAAGATGCTTCTATAAAGTAGATTCAAAGGGAGGCTGAATACAAGTACATACTACGTTTTTAAGATTTTCATTTGTAAGAAAAAGTCTGGAAATCAAACTTTCCTTCCATTTTACATAAATTTAGACTTCGCAGAAACACAAAATTTATGTGATAATTCTTAATTTGTTACATAGCATCTATATGAATTGGTGTCTATATTGTGGAAAAGTGTACATCTATGCTTCTAAGGAATTGCATCAAGTCAATATATTTCCTTTAATTTCCTAAATGAAAATTGCAATAAATGTATCTATAATCCAAACTTGCATAACACAGATTTTATATTCTCCTTTTGGTTTTTGTCTGCTTTATTCTGCATGTACTATTTAGTTTTAGGTTGACTACGTCATGTGGTTTTCTTAGTCCTCACATTCCTGCTTTTTTTTTGAAAGCCCACCCTCTGTATCCACCACACCCATCCATGACAGACTGGACCAAAAATAATGCCTTGCTTTGAATCTGATGCCAGGGCAACGAAAGTGAGAAAACAAGCTTGACGTATGCCATAAACGACGCAATCACTGATTTACCAGCAACTCTTCCCTTTTGGAGTGTTTAGGGAGAGTTAGATGGTGTTTATGACTACATGTTGACAGAAAGGTGGATTTAAATGATGTAAAGGGCCATCTGGATCCTTAACAAGTCCAGACAGAGTGGCATATTTTCTTTCATCATTACACATTAAAAGCAACACTGTTTACAGCAAACAATCAGTGCTTTTTGAGCTTTTTCTAACACGTTTGAGTAAAATAACACCCTGCAATCTGTCACAATGCTGTCTCATTTTACCAGGGCTTATGGGAATGTCTGGCACGTGGAGGCTCATTGGGAATAGGGTCCTGGAAGTTGTGTTATGGTCCTGCTGTGACCCGGTCGACCAAGCAGGGTCAGTGTACCTGAGGACTGACGGAGCAGAAGTGGGTCAGGATGAGGGAGGCAGCCTGAAAAACGAGTGAGAGGTGGGGGCGGATGTGTCAAAGTAATGCCTCTCATCCTGTCCGTCCATCCCCTCATCATCCTCAACACCCTCATAATCCTACTCAGAGGATTCAGAGTAATTAGTTGTTGTGTTGGAGCGACAGGCATGTCTTCCTGCAGCGACGGGATCAGGGAAATTCAGACCTGAGTGACAGAAATATGCATGTGCCAAGGGAAGCCCAGTAGGGGAGGACGCTGTGTCTCAATAAAGCTTATCAGCAGGCAGAAAAAGACCTTTGCAGGATGGGAACTTCAATGTTTTAAGAGAAAAACTTGCTCCTAATTTTTAGGAAGCAAGAGGCTTCCTAAAATTTATTTCCATATATTATTTGGCAGATGGAGCTTAGCATTTCCTCATGTGTGCCCTAAGAGTGGCTGTTACTGGAGTTCAGTTTGGTACATATTTATTGCTCCCTGGGGGCAATTTGTTTGCAAAGTGTCAAAAACCAGCTGCTGAGCTTCAGCACACAGATGCCATCAATGACCTGACTTCAAACTGGCTGCCTTTATTTTTTTTTCTAAAAACATACAGGGTTCTTGCTGTTTTCAATTACTCAAGTATTTTAAAGCAATGGTTCTCAAACTTATATGGCAAATCCCTGCAGTAAAAATAAGGTCCTCCAAGTACCACGATACTGGCACACTAGGACTTGGCCTTTTTCAGTTTGCTCTGTTGCAGTATGAGAACAAAAATATTTAACTGCACGAATTGTATGAGTCATGTAAACCATTTTACTGAGAAGCTAAAATTTCCAAATTTCAACTTGAGGGAAACAAAAGAAAGGCCCCATAAAGTCAAAAACCAAGTGGGAAACCCTGAGGTTTCTTGCCAAACTTAACATTAAAATCCAATATGGCTGCATTATGTACCCACAGGTATAACTTAGTTGCGGTCCTGAGAATTTTTATTTTTATTTTTTCAATAATCAAATTTTAACATACACTCTCTGGCCAATTTATAAGGTATCTCTATTCGACTGATTGTTAACACAAATAGCAAATTGTAATGAAGAGGGTCAAAGCGAGTTTCAGCATGGAGAAGAAAGGGGATTAAATTGACTTTCACTATGGCATGGCTCTTGGTGCCAGATGGGCTGGCCTTATTGATTTAGCACCTGCAGATCTACTGGTATATAGAAATATCCACTGAAGGGCATTTGTATAGACAAATATGCCTCGTTCATATCAGAGTTTAGAGGATAAATGGGCAGACTGGATGATAGAAAGCCAACCTGTTGCTGAGTCTTGAGTATGACAATGGTTCCCATGCTTCAATCTAAAATCATTTGTGTAGAAAATGTAGAGCTGTTCGGGCAGTGGTTTGCAAGAGTGAGCTCAAGCTGCGCATCATTAGGGTCCGAGTCTGGGTCCGCAGTCTTGGAGGACAGACAAAAATCTACCAATTGTTGTCTATCCATTTAGCTTTGTCCAACAAAAGATTTTGTCACCCCTCACTAATTTCTCGTCTCCATTCAATTGTGTTGTGCATTCCACTGGAGAATATTCAATAATATTTCCTTAAATTCTCTGACCTGAAAGTGTTATTCAAATTCCTTCAGGGGAATCTGAAATGTTGATTGCCTGTGTTGTGCCAACTTGAATGAAGAGGAATCCTTTATTTCTTGCTTTGATATGAACTTTTTTTTCTTCAATAAATGGCCCTGAAGCTTATTATGAATGAAAAGACAGCCTATACACACTGAAAGAAGAAATACAAGGGTGGGAAAACCAGCAAACTGAGACGGGAGATGGGAATTCAGGTAATTTGTGCTCCAAAGCTTTCCAGAAATCTTTAATAGTTGAATTTATTGCAATGTGTCTGTAGACCTCCCAGTTTTTAGGCTGTTCTTCTAAGACGACGGAGCGCCTTGGTCCATCAATCAGAGGCCTGAGGGCTTTCTGCCAGCTTCTCAGGAGACTTGCTTGGAGACAACCACACTTTCTCACTTAGCAGGATGGAAAACTTGAGAATGTGTAGAAGAAGGAAGGAGACGGGATAAAAACACAAGACAGAAACAGGAGACGCTCTCGTTTACCCTTCCTAGGGGGGCAACCTTGTAGGAAAATCATCAACACCAAAGCCAAGACCTACTTAGAATCCAATCCAAAGATTTGATCTCCAACAAGCTATCACAGAATAAAGGGCAAATACAGCTCATCTAGAAAATGTTTAGTTTCTTGGAGTCTTAGCCAGTACTTTCTTTAGAACAAAAAAGTGAAGGAGAAAGCTTTTTACTCCAAAAACTGAAATTAATTGCACAGGCAGCACTTACCAAAAAGGAGGACCCACATAATATGAAATGGGTTTAATAAGTCCCTGCTATTGAAACTAATTGAGGTTCATCTGATGGACAAACACATGGAGTTAACATTAACATCCTTGATGACACTGACAATCTAAAGCCTACAAAAGGCTGCTTTAGTTTGATCGTTTCAACACTAACATCTAACATATTCAGTAAAATCAACCTACAACACATTTACGACAGAAGCAAACAGTCTTTGATAAACAATACAACTCTTTACCTAAAACATGCTATTTTTCTTTTCATAAAGTTATGCATTGTCACCTCTTGCATATAGTTTGACAATTTAGTTTAAGGGCATCAGAGATACTGATGACAGTGTGAGCCACATCAAACATATTTGAACCAGACACACATTCCTTTATAATCTCTAACTCACTGTGGAATATTAACCACCTGGGATCCTTCCAGGAGAAAGCATACCACGGTGCATTCCTGTTCCTTAACTTAGCTTGGCTCCAATTAAGATGTGGCTTGCAAATTTCATATTCATCTTCCTCCAACTGGGATTAATTTCTCATCTCGATTAGGTCTCCTCAACCGTGATTAGCCATGCTGTTGCCCAGTTAATAGCCTCATCATTCTAACTGTGAAGGACTGTCACTATGTCAACATCAGTGAATAAAATATTGTCAGAGGCATGTGACGTCTCTATCAAATTACAATGAGAAGCTGTCGTGGAGTTGTTCCAATGCATATGTTCTGTTTCAGAGGCCAAGTAATCCCCTTTTTTGGCTTATTCGGCTGTTAACAAGTATTCATGTTTGATCATAGCTAATACAATTAGGAAGCACAAGCTGTGGCCCTCTGTGGAGGTAAATTGGATGTTTTGGGAATTGATGGAACATCTCATAAGGATGAGTTCATGGGGAAAATCTGGAAGTGGTGGCGCTCCGTTGACCCTTGCATCAGCTTTATCTGACTGATCAAAACTGAACCTCATAGTGAACAGAGTGCCCAGATTTTTCCTCTGAAATGTTGACAGAAAGTTTCATCTTGTGCATGGATCTTGAGAAAGACAATTTTAATACATAAAGTAAAGAAAACTTGATTTTATCAGTATTAAAAACTGTATTGGTACAGTAAACATTGAATTTAAAAGATTGTTTAAAATTTCATTAAAGCAGATATTTTCTTACATAAGAACAAGAAATAATAAGAATCTTTATTTTTAGGTGCAAAATAGCAATGGATGAGTAAGACAGAAGTGTACAAATTGGAAAAAAGTCAAGTGATTTGTTCCTCACTGCAAAAAGGCACAAATAGAAGACAGCAAAATATAAACCCCATGACTCTCAGTTACAGAGCTAGAAAAATTGAGCGCTCTTGTGAGTGGGTTACGTTACTTTTTGCCTTGAGGACATCTGATGTGAAGCCTCCCACTAATGCTGTGACTCTCCTCCTGGGAGAGTCACAGGGAGGATGCTACTCATCACTGACAGATAGCTTGTGAAACTCCAATAACTGTGAAACGTACAGTAAGGGAGGGGTTGCCAGTGTGCTTACAGGAAGTCAGGCTCGGTCAGACTTGGGCCAAAGCAATTTGATGGTACTGCTAAAAATGTTTTATTAGTATCCAAGCCCAAGAATCTCTACACTAGTTTCATAAATTGTAATTATACAACGAGTTTGGAACTAAGTGCAGGCCTGTTTTGTTACTCCACCTCTTCATGTCAGCCAGAAAGATGGCTTTAACTACAGCTTGTTCTGCTTGATCTGGATCTCATTACTGCAGGAATCCTCAGCATGTGACTTTTAAAGGTCCTGGCTCCTGAAGGCTTCGTCTCCCAGTAAGAAGGGACAGACTGGCATTCTTACCTCCAGAATCACCACTCTCCTTCACATACACAAACCCGCAGCAATTGCCACAACTACAACATAAAATCCTTGTTCTGTAATGGTGAATAATGTCCTGCTTCATAATAAAGAGCAGTGAAATGCTTGTACAAAACTTCCCAGACACACCCAGAATACAACAGAAGCAATGAGTTTCTAACAGTGGGTCAAATGAAACCCACGTAAATATGCTGACTTTAATGCGGAGACAGGAAGGAAAAACTAAATCCCCAAACTCTATTAAATTGTGCTTACACCGGCGTATCTTCTTTGCGTATAAAAAGATGACGTGCCCTCAGTCAGTGGTACATTTTGTGACTGGCAATAAACCGGCCAATGGCAGCATTGCACGCCTAGACACAAGCTGAGCTTTTATGGCATAATTATCACATACTCAATGGGAGACGCATGAGGCTTGTATAAGGTTATAAGATTTTTCTCAATGCTAAAAGCTCACAGCTGACACATTCAGAGTGAAAAAAAACCAAAGGAATACAATTATTTTTCAGAGGCTGCTCTATTGTCCAAATTACACAATTCCTGAAGAACCCTGATCGGTCCGAGAAGAATGCACTAGAGCTTAATAATAAATCCAAGCGCTAAACTGAGAACAACACTGAGAGGAAATTCAAAGTATTTATTATGTTGAATTTTCCTCTAAGGCCTTTGGGACACGGTACATGACTTCATTTTGACTTATTTTTTTCCTTTCTAACATTCTCTTTATTCTTTTTGTTTCTTCCTGCGTGTGACCCCTCAGCCTACAGCATGTTACCTCCCCAAAAACAGCCACAAAAAGGAGCAATCAGGGAATTCACTATTTTTTCACCCCCAAAACATCAAAGGAAGGAGGAGAGGAAAACATCTGGGAGCCAAAAGAGATCACACTGAAGACCCAGAAAGAGCGGGAATGAGGCAGGCTGAGGGTGAGCCAAGAAGGAACGGATAGACATCTATTATTGATGGAGGAGACTGAGAGAGTGTGTATCTGCTTCTGATTAAGGTCCAGTCAAACACGGTTCAGGCATGGTGCATATGTGGGCATTGTCATAACATGATTAAGAATACTGTAAGACAAATGAATCTCCAGTGCAAGGTCAAATAGTGAATCCCAATGCCATTTGGAGTTGTCAGACTGAGTGGCCAGCCCTAATCTAATGTGGACAGAGTTGCCACCCACCCAGCCTGCCGGCATGCAGCCACCCAGCTGCTTTTCCTCAAGCCTACCACAACTCAAGTTGGAGAGTCCTTCATTTCCTCACTGTTAAAGGCCACACTGGGTCCTTCTGCCCACAAGATGGGTGGTGTGCCTGCCAGGACCTCATAAGTGTGCTAAATGTGTTTTTATTTGCAGCCAGGGTTTGGTTTATGAAAGTGAAAACCATTTCAGTTGAACCCCTGGATGCGAGAGTGAGAAACTGGTCTCAGAAAGATTGTTTTCTATGTATGATCATCAAAGTTAATTTGAGTCTCAAGTCTTCGAGGCATAACTCCAAGTCAAATCTAAAGTCTATAAAGGGTAAATCCAAATTAAGACTCACAATTTTGTGGGCCAAGTCCATGTCAAGCTTTTGAGGGCCAAATCCAAGTCAAATCTTGACTCTAAGAGGCTAAGTCCAAATTAAGTCTTAAGTCTTTCAAGAATAAGTCAAAATCAAATTTCAGTCATTTCAGGGTGAAGACCAACTCAAATTTCAAGTATGTGGGGCGCAAGTCCGGGAAGTCCAGGTCAAGTCTTAAGTCTGATGAGGAAGTGTAAATCAAAGTTGAGTATTGGTTTTTAAAGAGCAAATACAAGTAGAGTCTAAAGTTTTCAAATGACAGATAAAAGTTGAGTCCCGAGTCATGAAGGGGCAACTCCAAGTCATTTCACATCTTTGAAGGGCAGGTTGATGTCAAAACTTAAGCCTTCAATGGACAAGTCCAAGTTAAATCTCAAGTTTTTAAGAGGCAAGTCCAAGTCAAGTTATGAGTCTTTAAAAGCCAAATCAAAGTAAGGTCTCCAGTCTCTGAGGTCCAAGTCCAAGTAAAGTCTCAAATCTTTGATGGTTAAGTTCAAGTCATCTCAATTTTCAAAGGGTAAGACCAAGTCAAGCATCCAGTGGCAAGTCTAAGTCAAGCTTTAAACATTAAGGGTCAATTAAGGTGAAGTCTTGAGTCTGTAGTGGAAAGTCCAAGTGTGGTTTCTAATCTTGTCCAAGTCAAGTGTCAAGTCTTTAAACTACAAATCCAACACATGTTTTAGTCCTTGAGGGACAAGTTCAAGCTTAGAATGAAACATCTGAATGAAAAGTCAAAGTCAAAGTTATTTATCAGACTCAGCTCCCTGATCCTGAGTGTGAGTCATGTTTCAAGCCTTTAGAATGCAAGTCTAGATATTCTCTTTATTTTTTCAACTTAAGTCTTAAACTTGACTATCAGTCATTATATTAAATTAAGGGTTTTGATAAACAATTTATGAAGGATAGACATTGGAATCGAAAAGTTTATTAAAAATAGTTGTTAGTTAATTTCTGAAAACTAGAGAAACAAGCAAAACAAACAGGAATATAGAAAATAGAAAATAAATGCATCTATATTCATAGGTTATGAATATAGATGCATAATCTATGCATAAATAGGTTATGCATCAGATTTAAATATGTTATATAACCAAGCTCTAAAAATGAAAACACTGTCATTCTGACTGATTCTAAACTGAATGATTACCTGGTTTGGTTGGGCACTTTTGGCACTTGTTCAAACCCCATGACGCCCCCACACTTCCACAGCAATCATCCTGTTTGGTTAGGCCTGGCAGAGGTTTGCCACACTGCAATGACATACAGCTGTGTTAGATCTGTGACGTAAGTTTGATAGGATCATATGTTTGAGCATGCGTGATTGTTTATGCCTGAGTGTTTGTGCACTGGCAAGGTTATATGTGTAGTTGATTCATAATATGCTTGATGAAAACATTTCTCCAAGTTCAGAGTGAACTGGATACATAAGCCATCTGTGAACTTCTTTGTGTGCCTCATTAAGGTATTTGGTTAAAAAAGAGAGAGAGAGAGAGAGAGAGAGAGAGAGAGAGAGAGAGAGACTCCCAAACTATAGTTATTAGATTTTTAGCTAATACCTGTGATGTAACATGGAAGATTTCCATTGGGAAACATGATTTCTTTCTGGCAGAAAGAAGGGGAAAACTTTATTCAAATGCTTTCTTATGCTTCTTTTATGCCCATATTCTGCTTCTTTTTTGACATTATGACTCTAAAGTTCAATTTCAAGCTCCCATTAAACCCAATTAGAGAAAATGGGATCTAATACTGGGAGAAAAAAACAACAACTCCATTATGGATCAGTACTTTGTTGCAACTGCATAGCTAAAATCAAAGAGCATCAAAGTGAATAAATGATATACTAGCCATCACATTAGATAGTGATAGTGATGCATCTACTTTTCTTATCTGGGTTACATTTGCAATTTCCATACTTTATTCTTATTTTAAGCCTTAAGATAGATTTTGAAGGGCATTAAATATGAGCCAGTAAAATTGTGTAAATTTTAGCCAGGCATATTAGATGGTTAACATAAAATTCAATAATTGTTCAATTCTAACAACATTGGCTATATTTGATGGTAATAATTCCCACCTTTTTTACAAAAGGTTGTTTGAACATTAGCTGTTCTCATTCTTAGCTAACAAAGGTTTTACGGATGCAAAGGAGGACCAAAGAGAAGAAAGAGAAGGACAAAGTTCAAGCCGCCTCCTCTCTAACAAGTTATTGGCCAGTGTACATAAGACCTTGATAACCAAAATAAATTGTTCTCAAGGGTTATCTTTCTTTTTCATACAACAGATCTCAGAGAACGCAAAAAATGTGAAAATAAAATCACTTTTCTCCTCTGTCCTCTGCAACATGAGGGTAATGCTCCAAGATGACTAAGTGATGACAGTTTAAACACTGCTTTTCTAAAGCTTAACATAATACCTGTCCATCTACTGTTTCCTGAAAGCATCTGCCAACGTGTCCATTCTGGAGGATGGAAGTTGTACTGTGGCCATTCCAGTGGCCATTGCTATGTGTGAGTCTGCCGTTATGGTCACTCGTGTGTTCATGTCCGTTTCCAGGCTGGGAACGTTGCTGGACAGAGTGAGCCCCATCTGTGGTGGCTGGTCTCTGCCCAGGCTGGACTCGAGCTACTTGGTGAACCTGGACCTCAGCCTCTGGCGGGTGTTGTATGTGGACGTTCACCAGCGATGGGTGGAGAGACACTTGGGACAGAGATTCCCAGAGTTTATACAAAACATTGGATAGTTTACATTTTAAAATGTACAATATTATAAGTAGAAGCATAAACATCCAAAGCATACCACTTGTATTTGCATTCTCCAATTTTTGAGCTATCAGCTAACATCGCCCACAAACTTGTTCAACAAACACTTGTTCATCTGCAAATTATGAGATCTAGAGTAGATTGAGAATTTCTGGCAGTGAACAACTACACAACAAGGAAAACACAAAGAGTTTGGGATTTTCTGGTTTAAATCAAATCAATTTAAATACCAAAAACAGATTTACTGTAGAGCTTAGAAGATGTTGCAATGTCTAGAACGAGCCCTTTTGTCTTTCTGACAGAAGGGGAAGCATCTATCTTCAGGGAGTGCCAGGGTTTTTTTTCCCAGAATCCTGACCCACTCTCATAAATCATAATCTTCCAGACAGAGTGCAACGTCCAAGTAAAAGACGCAGATTTTATCAAGCGTCCCTAACAAACCTCTGCCTCTGTTTGAATAAGCACACACACAAAATGGAAAATTTATGTGCAGTGACAAAACAACATGGACATTTGTCTCTTTAATTAACTTAATATGCTTCTATTTACTGTTCAGCAGATTGAGATACCAACGGAGATAACATTATTTAAAGGGGGAGGAAAAAAACTCCTAACGCCAAAGGGAGGGTTAGTGAAGAAGCAAATAACCACTGCTGTTATGATAAAAGAAGCCTTATCCAAACTATGTGAGGACTTCCACTGAGTCATCCATTAGTTCATTTGCTTAAAATAGAGTCTGGCCTCCACAGCTGTCCCACAGAAGCAGAGCTCCACACTATAAACAGTGCTGAAAATCAAAATCAAGCCCTCCGAGAATTTAAAACAGAAGTGTTTGCGTCAAACTTAATGATAATAGTCAAGATACAACTGATTTGATCCAATATTATATTGCACCCCAGACTGATGTCATTCCTGGATCAGATATCGGGCTGAAGGCGCAATATCTTGCGACTGATATTGTGGCTGTGTTGCTGGGCGTTTGCAGTGACAATACAAAAAGTTGAATGGTTCTAAGGTAAAAAATGTTTACAAAATAGAAAATACAGTAAGAGTTAGATATGCTAACCTCACTAAGAGCTATAATTGTCAATAAAAGTAGTTAAAACAGTTTTTAAAAATACAGCTATAATATTTTCTTTATCTGTTGGAAAATGTAAAATAGTGGTGTTGCTTTTCTCAGTATCCCATTGTTGTTAGAGTTAACTTTGATAACCTTGAAAATGGTACCAATTTTTCAAAAAAGGTATTTCTTGACTTGACTTCATTTACGTTGAAATAGCAAACTCCCTTTGAGCTATTTGACAATACATCGCTCAGTCACTTCTTGATGTTACAGTTAGTGACCCTCTCAGTGCTAATGATGAAAATCACCAAGAAAAGTTTTTATCTTAGCCATAATTTGATTTGAACTGGACAATTATAAACAAGAAAGTGTTTCAAGTCAGATTAACTGTTCTAATTAAAAGTGAGGCAGCGTTAGAAATATAATTGTCTTCAACTGCTATCAAAGTTTTGCTTCTTATCTCCATTTATCAAGAGTTACTTTGACTAGAAATATTTAATATTTTCTGTTCACAGTTGGTGTCTCACTGCTATCCTCCTTCAACTCCCATAATGGAAAGAACCATTATGTTCTCTCTAAATACCAACCAATGCAGATGTGATATTGGATTAAATGTTCATTACATAGAGTTCACAATAAAGCTAATGCTTTGAGAGTAAATTTGTTATAAGACAATAACTGCGTTGGTATCAGTCCTTTTCAAACGAGATGTTTATTGAGCCTCTGAGATAAACTGTAATCGCACTAAACAGAGACGCCAAGAGACTAGTCTACTACTACACATCAACTGGTCATAATCTTTAAACAGACTCTTGCTTAAAAGATTAAAAACTATCTCTTTGAAGTCCATCTTAAAATAAATTCAAATAGAACACACTGTCCCCTTTTTGAAAGTATGTTTACCATGCTGATTGGAGAGTGGCAAAGTGTACGTGGAATGGGATGGTGATTTTGCTGCCTGGTGGGTCGCATCCTTGCGGCTGTGAGGAGTAGGTCTGGGAGGTGGTGGTGCTGGTAGGTGGCAAAACTTCCCAGTTGAATTTGATGGGCACCAACACAGGTCCCTGCCAATGCATCGGCCTCCGTTCATGCAGGGGATTTGACAGAAGACTGCACAGAAAGAGCACAAAGTGAACGACGGGAAATTACAACACCCCAAGTTTTAATTGGATGATTTTCAACCACAAAGATTAGGTAATAGGAAAGAGAAGGGGCAGCACTAATAGGAAGGTCATGTTCCTAAGATTTCCACTTGGTAGAATTTGTTTGCAAGCAGTAGGCAGTGGTCATACTGTTTGCCACCAGGCGCCTCATTTCAGGAGACATTTTTAAAATTTCAACTTTGTCTCTCATGCCTCTCTTTTTGTATAGGATTCTGAAAATACTGTCTCCAGTTTGATTTATTGGTTGCAATTCTTCATGAAGAGAAACAAAATCCTGCACTTGCCAGATGTGCTGCTTTCTCAAACACTTTTGTCTTTTGGTTTAAGGTAGGGGTGCCTGGTAAACCTTCTGCATACCCAGACCTGCTGCCACCTACATATTTGCTCTGACACAACATCAAAACATCAAAGAGAGTCAAAATTTAAAAATCTATGCATCCATAATGAACAAAGAACATACCAGGATTTAAATAATTGTAAAAGGGACATTTTTCAGTTCTCCATTAAGGAAATCTGTGGGTCTCCTTTAAGGACTGTATGTCGTATCCTATTACGAGATGAAAGAGTCTCATTGCAGCAGAATCCTGCTGTGAACTGCATCCTCTCTGTCTCTTTGAGGCAGACAGTCCCACATTAACAAGGTGTAAACAGGGACTGTAAAGAGTCTGGACGGTCTTGATGGCATGCAGGGAAATGAGCTCCCTGTCAAACAACATTAACCCTAACCCTAATGGCATAAAAACAGAAAAATATCAACAAATATCAGGGCTTAGAATGGAATGTTTAAACAGAAACGACAGGAAAAAGTAACAAAAGGAATATAGTGATAGGAAATTCACAACAGTCAAAAAAAGAGCCAGACATCAAGGATAATGCAGGTCAGACACACAGGAGGGCCTCCTGCAATTCAACATGCTGGCTAAATTATCAGCTGTAGGAGTCCATTTAAAGCCAATGTGTTTGTGCTGCTCTGTGTCAGACCAGTTCCAGCCTGGCATTAACTATTTTTGGACCAACATAGTGCTGACGACTCTGTCTGACCATTCAGGAGTCTCTAAACAAAAACACTTTTCACTTTACAACCAGATTTCCGGAGAGTATCTCTTAAAGGAAAAGGGAGTGAATCAAGAAAGCCTGTTGTAATTGTGCAAGCAGCGTTTATTGCACCATGCATTAAACATAACAAGATGAAATAGTTGACATTCCTGGACATCCATGCACACCCCAAGGAATTACAGCATTAGAGCTTATGGTCTTTTAACACGTGCCTTTATGTAATCAGAGGAGATTTCTGGAAATTTGGTGGGGCGGATATAAGCACACTGTTGAGGGAGGTTGCTGAGGTGTGGGGAATGTAATATTTTGGGAGGCTTCTGTTAAAAGTGTTTGGAATATCCATGCCTTATTCTATAATCCTTTTAATGGGGATGTAAATCTACAGCAACAGCCTGTTTATACTTCATAAGCTAGCTAGATTTGCAGTTAAGATCTTAAATTGAGGACTGGTTTACTGCTACCTGTTTGCATAAATTAAACACATTGCGAAATCCTTAATAGACATTGATCTATTTACTATTTTTTTAAAATAAAAATCCTTCTTTCCAATTTTATGTTAGACCAGAACAAGGTAGTCCATAATTGTGAAATGAATGGAAAAATGTTCGTGGTTTTCTTTCTTCTTTATTTTTGAACAACTAAAGATACTTTATAAAAATCTGCTGTGCACATTTTTTATTGACAATAATACCAATGAAAAAAAGTGTAACCAATTGCTTTCAGAGTCCACCTGTATGTAATTTCACCTCATTATAATTAAACCTGTTCTGTGAAGACTTCAAAGGTCAAAGGTCTAGGAAACACTAGTGAACAAGTAACTCATGAAGACAAACAAACAAACAAACAAACCAGAAAGGTCAGGGATGAAATTGTGGAGAAGATTAAAGGGAGTTTAGTCTATAAAATAGCACTGTTTAATCCATCATCTGATACTGGAATGAGTCTGACACTTCTGTAAGCATACCAAGACAAGCCCGTCGACCTGAACTGACAGGATGTGAAAGAAGAGGAAATCATCGATGTGCAAAGCTGTCAAGAGGATCATGTTGGGTCTGGAGGAACTGCAGAGATTCAAAGTTCAGGCAGACAAATCTGTTGATAGGAGAACCATTAGCACTGACCCAAATACATCTGGACTCCATGGAAGAGTGGAAAGAAAAAAAAAGTTATTGTTTAACAAAAGCCATTGGAAATTTGCAACAAGCCATGTAGAGGACACAGTAAACATATGGAAGAAGGTGATCTTGTCAGATGAGAATAAAACTAATCACACATCCTCCTGACCAAACAATCACTATCATAAAAAAACCAGGGCAGCAGGATCCTGCGTGGGCATGTTTTTCTTCAGCTACAGGTCAGGTAAACTGATCAATACAGAAAAGACGGGGGATGGATCTAAATACCGGGCAGTATTAGAAGAAAACTTGGTCGAGGATGCTAGAAACTTGAAACTGGGGTGAAGGTTCACCTTCCAGCAGGATACTGACCCCAATATGTCAGTGCACCATAAATATCAGAATGCCAAGTACATGCTTAAATATAATAGTGAATCCATGGAAAGACTTGAAATCTAATGTTTAGAGATGTGCTCCATTTAATCTGACCAGAATTAAGCAATTTTTGCAAAGAAAAATTTGCAAAATGTCATTCTATAATGTGCAAACCCAGTAGAGATATACAATAAACTCACTTTTTAGATTTCACAATAATGCACAACTGTGTGTTGACCTAGCACACAAAATCTTGATTAAATACATTGAAATTGGTGAGTAAAACATAAAATATGCACTGCTCTCCTCCTCCAACCAATTAAAATGAAAAAATTGAGAGATAAAATGCAGGCCAGTGTTGCACAAAGCACGCAAGATACTCTCACTATTCCCAAGATCAATCGGGACACCTAGTCAACACATGGGTGTACCAACTCCCAGATGACTGCATACTCATAAAACAACAAAAAAAATCAATTGAATAGGAAACTTAAGATGTGGCACAAATAAAAATACCACTTGTCTGAGACACAAACAGCTTTTTCAACTAATCTTCCCCTACTAATTATTCCTAGCTAGAGCCCTAAAACTGATGAAAAAAAAAAAAAAAAAAAAAGCATGCAGGGGTTGGGTCCCCCTTACCCTGGCACTGACCAACCCCTCCCTTCCCATGGACACTGTTCTGTGTGAATTTGGAGCAAAGCCCTCTGGATAAATGGCAGGTTTAATGTAATCCCCATAAAATCCTGTTCATGCTGCTACTCTTTCTCTCCTTCTGCCTCTCCGTCGATTCTTTCACTCGCTTATGCTCTCCCAGGGAGCACGTTAAATGGTTAACAGCAGGGCCAACCACAAGGTGCAAACCACAAAGAGATGGGGCTAAGTGCTGGGAGCGTGGGACCACCAATTCCACGTGTGTGTCTATGAAGAGAGATTAGCCCCATTTTACAGTGCTTTTCTACTGCTTTCTCAGTTGTTTTTTTTCCTCCTTTAGAGTAAGTTTTTAATTTAGAGCTCAAGTTTAATCTACGCCACTCTTCTTGTTCTTTGAGCTTAGTGTTCGGAACAGACAGCATGCTACTGGGAATCCATTTTGTCAAGCTCACCTCATAAAAGAGGAATGAGATATCAGAATGGAGACACATGTAAAGTGTGTGGGAAATGGAAAGTAAACAAAAGAGACACTGAGAAGGCAAAAAAAAAAAAAGCAACAAAAAATAAAACACGCATATGAGGGAGAAGAGAAGCAGGAGTTGGGGGCCGGGATTCAAAACTTACAGAGTCTGAAGCCTTGGTTCTTTGGCTGTTGTTGCTGCTGCTGCTGCTGCTGCTGCTGCTGCTGCGAGTTGTCGCTGTATACAGTGGTAACATCTCCCTTTTCGCAGCTGTTGTAGCAGTGCCCGCCACTGCACACCCTTCGGCAGAGCATAGGTGTGAAGACAATCTTAATCCGGTCAAGGTTGGAGGTGAGGTTACCCCCTGGAAGACACGAACACATCTGCTTGAGAAGAAGCAGCAACAGGAGACGAAATGGGCTTAAGAAGAGCTGCATCTTTCCTCCACTCCAGCCTCACAGTGACACACTCTTCATCCAGGCGAACAGACGGTTTTTAAGTGCATAAGGGTGTGTGCTGACGGTCGGCTAGTGGCACGCTACAGCCAAATGAGCAATGTGGCACAAGCCGGGGAAAGGGGCTGGAGGAGAGAACTGCTAGGTGTTGGGCGAGGCTCCAAAGCACTTTATCTTTAGGAGAAGGTGTTGTGGATGTGTGTATGTGTTATGGAGACAAAGAGAGAGTAAGTGCATGTGAACATGGTGTAATGGTGGGAATATGCTCAACAGCCGCAGACCTGGCACAAAACAAGAAAAAGAACAGAAGCCAGATCTTCAGACAGCTGTTTGCACTGGATAACTTATTTGAGAGTAAAAAGTAGAAATAATAAGGTCAAACTGTTTCTGCTGCAAGAAGAAGCACCAGAGATCATTGCTTGTTATTACAGAGAGGTTAGTGCAAAGATATACAATGAATGCAGCAATGATATAAAACATCTGCCTGAGTCCTGCAGACCACAGAGGCTAATGGGCTTGTGACATTAGCCTCTGTGGCTGACACAGTGTTCTGTATTCCAGTTTATGAGAGTGTGTTTGTCTTATAAAAGTTGCCTGGAGACAAGAATAAGTTTATTTTTAGCTCAATTTGCGCTAGCCTGTTGGAAATTTAGAGAATCAAATCTATTAAGAGCTGCCCGGTTGACAGTAACACTCTTCCTTGAGGACTCTGTAGCTGAGTGATGAAGACTATTTTAAGTAAGATATCTAAAATGAAATCAGAATAAGTATTTTAAAAAAGCTTTTTCTGTGAGATGTTTAGATGTTCAGGAAGCAAGACAGAGTAATATTCTTAATAGATAACAGGAAGGCTGAACATATTTCAGCAAAAATTTATCCTTTGGAGCTTTCAATCCACGTCTCTAGGAATTCTGATGAATTTGGAAATGATTGAAAGCTTTTGCAAATGTCACAGTTAAGGTAAGAATCTCCATTATCAAGGGAATGAAATTGAGGGTGCTGTTTTATTAATGGAAACAGCTCTAATGACTCTAATAAAAACATGAGCTGCAATAGGCAGTTTAAAATGTTGACTCTGTGATCTTTTAGTTTTTCTTCTAAAATATCTCCCCTGTGTCTTACACATACATTATGATGTTGCTTCTTTTTCTGATAATTAATAACCCGGTAAAATAGGAAGAAGAAAAAGAAATATTCTTAGAACAAAAATGGCATAGAAATTATTAGTTTCTTGTTCTTACCTGCTGGATGCAACACATTGTTGAACTGTCCCTGCAAATGGCTATCACTGGGAGACCTTTGACCATTAAGGGATGGGGTGTTGCTTTGTCTGTTCCTGTGGGAGTACCAGTTTCTGTTCTCACTGCTGTGGCCGTTTGCAAAGCCGTTGCCGCTGGGCAGGGCATTGGAGGTTATGGGCTCAGAGGACGATGGATAACGCTTCACGGTACGGGAGGTCCCACTCTGCTGAGGCGAGGAGTACACAGGTCCTCGTCTTGCTTGGGTTCTGCAGATCACATAATCAAAACAGAAAAAAAACTCTGATTAACTTTCAACAAATAAACACAGTGAAAGAAGACACACCCATCAAAACATATTGTATGTTGATCACTGTCAAATCAAATTAAATGAACTCTTGAGAGATGCTGTATAAGTCATAGCTTTGTCAAATTGATTTTATAGATGAGGTAAAACAAATTTAAGGCTCTTTTATTTTAATGAATTTAAAAACACCATAAAATTCTTTAAGCTCACAGGACATCTGCTGCAAAGAGCCCCACCAATCACTGAGACTCAGCTAGATAGTAATAACATTTCGCAAGACTAGACAATACACCGTATCAGGCAGCCGAAAGGGAAAAGAATTACTACTCCCACTTTGTCTGTGTATGTACTTGTGCATCTAAAATGGTGTCTGGATTAGATCTTTCCATCACCCCCAGGGTATGCTTGTCTAGATTAGGAACTCCTGTGGCCACCTAAAGAGGAACGTCGTGAAACTTCCACTGGAGTGGAGGAAGTATTAAAGCGAGGGTTGATGAACTGAGTCAAACCATGCCCGAAAAGGGCACATTGTGTCCCAGTGAGCATTTGATTTTGGGTCAGTTGCACAACTTCGAAGATCGAGTTCATATGACCTGAAAGGAGGAGGCCTACCTGGAGTTTGGGATTGATTGTGGAATGCTGAGTTCCGCCCACTCCAAAACATCTGGATCACAGTGATCTGCCCTGACAGACAGAGTGAGACAAAGACAAACCCTGCCGGACAGATCAGAGGAGCCGGTCCACAAAGCACACCTGCGATCTTACAAGCTACTTAAGGTTGTAAACAAAGCCCAAGTGAGGATATAAGCTATTCATTACTTTATTACATGTGGTTATGAAGCCACAAATTACATATTTACACAGTGAATACGTTCAATTGAACTACAGACACGAAGCAATTTTCTGGCAATAAGCATATTGGACACAAATATCCACATGCCCACACACTTTCAAAAACAAAAGTAAACACACACACACACGCCCATGAACGTACACACACCCTGTCCCAGCTGTGCACAAGCCTGTGCAAGTCTCTCTTTTTTTTACAGAGTACATTCCTGTTGTTAATAAGGACAGGACACCAAATGAAAAGAGGGAAAAGAAGGCAAACATTTGATAATGGTCTGTCACGTCATTATTTCAAAAGACTCCAGGCAGCACACACAGCTGCCAGCTGCTCACCCAGATGCTGAGTCTAAAGGGTGGGTCCTAGGCGTTTAGAATGACAAGGAAACAAGAGGCTCTGATGTTATGGTGGTAAAAGGATGGATTGATATACCAAACCCAGATACAGTTTCAAATCCAAGTTATGGTTGGCTCAGTTCCAGTGCTAATGCTGACACCTGGCCTGCAAGCATCCTGCCTCGCTTCCTGGGCTTAGCCAGATGTTGTCCCTTCCGACTCAGACGCATTCAAATGGCAAAGTCACTTCCTCACAGCATGAGCTCATCATTGTCCACCCAGACTTTTGATCAGAGGGCAAGCAGGGAAACGGGAGTAGGGATATGATGATGTTGTCCATCTACATATTTCATCATAAGGATTATCTAAGACACTTAAATATCAAATTGATTGTGTAAAACCCTTTTAAAAGGGCATAATTAATTTTTTAAAGAGATAAAACCTATAAATGTAAGTCTTTATATTATTTTCCAGACACACAGACATTTTATAGGACAATCAAGTAACTGTTAACTTCAATTGTTATGAAAATGCTGTATATATCAAATATGACTTCAAAGGCATTTGACTTTAAAGCCTTGAAATTGGGCCACTGTCTCTTTAAGAAGCTTCTGCTCTTTCCGACTCGCCACCTTCAATTGCTACTGCTGCTGCTCTTCTGGTTGCTCTGTTTCTCACTTTTTGTGTCCTCAGTTGGTACAAAACATCTCCTGATGTCTGCTGATTACATTAAATCAATTATGGCTAAATCCAAACAATTCTTCTACATTTATGTAATTAGCTTCAGCTGCAACTGTTTTTCTCTTGGTCCGGGCCAAATGAAGGAGACCATTTTACTGGGGATGCATTGTGATTATATGTCAAAATTAGAACCTCCCTTCAACTTGAGTTTCATTAGCTTAAAGTGGCTGGTAAGATCGAGTATGTCATCATAATAATGTTTTGAGGACTACATTACTATACATAATTACTAAAACAGGGACTGGTTATGAGAAGAAAAGTGAGACTTGCACAATCACTGTGCAAGGCTAGATTATTATAGTCAAAATTGTAAAAACTTTGATGTACAGATAACTGTCAGAATGAGAATTTTTTTTAAAAAAATCTATTGAATGCTGCCAGAAATATGATGTTTCAAATCCCAATTTTTTATCACAAATGACAATTTGCTACAGGCAGACTCTGCACTCCACTGATAATTATGTAAGATTCATAGGGTGCTATTTGGCTAGTTTTTCAGGCTATTATTCTAAGAAAGTTTTTATTCTCAATAGAAAAATCTTCATATAAATCTTAACTTTTTTAAACTCTAAAACAAATGAGTAAAGTAAATTTTTCTCCTTGTGTCTTAGGTAAAAATTGTGTTATACACTGTTTTCTGAGTTTTCATCTGCGTTGTTCGTGTTTACTCTTTCATGTTTTTTTAACATATTTCTTCTCAAGTAAATAATTTTACCTATTAAGTGCTACAAGCCTGAACACAATTAAAAATAAGCTGTAAAACTGATGATATATGTAAGAGGGGAGTCCCACATGTGGAGTATTGCAGTTTTCCATATGCTGAAAATATTAATGCTGTGAACACATTTATTTCAAGCTTTATAACACTGGGTGGGAGATGTGAGAACATATCTAATGAGCTCAACCACAAACATGATCCCAGCAGCATGATCTAATTTGAAGCAATTCCCCTATTTTCCCTTTTCCTCGAGAAACTTGAAAGCCTCATAAAACTCCAATAGCCACTCCCAAAGGCTTCAGCTTTCTCTTGAGGGCTTTAATGTGTAGATAATTACTTTTATCTTCACAAGAATTTAAAGTCCACTTTAAGGAGAGGAACAATTTAGTCAGAAACTAATCATTAAAATAAGTTTTGCTTAAGTATTTTGTGAATATGGACCATGTCCTCCAGGAATATACCTCTAACTGAAGCTAGATGTTCTGGGTGAATAAAATGAAGATACTGTGCTGAAAACAACAGACTTGCTGAGACACAGGCTTATTTTCTATATCTACACAAAAAATACTTTTGACTTGACATTTACCTCTCCGTTCAACCTTTGGACAGGGGAGAACAAAATAGTGTCTTTTAATACATTCTCCTTTTATTGCAGCAGCTAAATCGATCATGAAAAAATTTATAGAAATCCAATCTTTGTCTTGAGTACTTTTCCAATTGGGGGAAAAGAAATTGAATGTTAGAACTTGTTTTTAACAAAATCACCCTTGGCCAAGTCAGTGACGCCACTGATAATTCCTCTAAACTAAAAGTTACTCAAGTATTTTATATGTTTTTTGATAGTTGAATCGTAAAATAGTGAATCATGACTGAAAGGGGCAGTACCATGTACTTTCCAGGCACTTAAACAGCACAATCAAGTAACTATCTTACCTTCAATTTCTATACAAATGCTATTACTATCGAATAGGACTTAAAAGAAAATTGACTTCATAATTTAACGCCTTGAAATTGGGCCTCTGTCTCTTTAAAAACTCTAGCTCTTTCTGAAGTCATAATAACAATGTTCCTCTATTAACACTTCAACAACATTTTTACCAGCATTGCACTGATAAGCAGTTCGGATAATGAGCTCAGCTGTTGCCCAGTTCCACTAGGTGTTTGCTAATAGATGCTGGCTAGTCTGAAGGAGCTCAGTGGAGAAATCGTGAGGGAGGGATACTCTGCAAGGCTGCAACTCAGAGGAGGAGCTGTGCCTCAAAGCAGTACTAGGTCTACCCA
This sequence comes from Alfaro cultratus, assembly GCA_903066825.1. Lineage (NCBI taxonomy): Eukaryota > Metazoa > Chordata > Actinopteri > Cyprinodontiformes > Poeciliidae > Alfaro > Alfaro cultratus. The sequence continues at coordinate 10,335 of CAEFZX010019700.1, read as the reverse complement.
GGCTTTTGCACAGCTGAATGTTTGCCATATAAAATGCCCCTTTGGTATTTCTCTGAGGTTTTAACAAAATCTAACAAAATCTAATTAGAAAATTGCCGGCCCTCATTGGGAAACTCAACAGAACATGTCAATCAAGACAAATGTGAATTTATCTTCAGTACTCTAAAAAATAAGGTTTAATAAAACAGCTACTTGCCAAGAGCTACTGATATTAATAATTATAGCAATAGTTTAAACGTTTAAATGAACAAAAACTGTGAAAAATAAAGTTGCACAAGCAGCCGAAGGATGATAAGAATTGTAAAAAAAAAAAAAAAAAACTCACCTCACTGTTAAGAAAACTGCAATAAAAAGTGGCATGCCTTGTTTCCAGTGATTCGGTACACTTGTTTATAATCTAGGATATTCAGCAAAGTGTTTTCAATTCCAGGGTTAAACCCTAACACCTAATGTGGAATCATACAGGTACAAATAAGTAACATAATAGTATGTCTTGTGTTTGTCGCAAGCCATGAACTGTGTTGTGTTATGCAAGTAGCACCACTTTCACTATAGAGTCTCATTGTCTTATGGACCAACAACTGAAAGGGGCCCAGCAATAGTGGAGTATAAATCAGTTATATGGAGCATTTCTACTGTGGAAACAGACAAAATAGTGTACTGAAGTGCACCAACCTGTGCCATTCCACTCAGAAGAAATGATGCATAAGGATCACCAAGTCTCCATAACAACAAACAGATGTTATCTACATCCCAACCAATTGTTTTGGAGGCTTGCCAGAGCGAAAACAACCAGTTTTGTTCAACTTACCATTACAAATATAAAAGTAAAGAACTGGCTCACACAAGCGAGCTTTAACTGCAACTGTTTGCTTTGGTCAGTTTTGACTAAGGCTGATATTTTCAAGGACAAACACTCTGGTGTAAAACAAAGGAGATATGAAAAAGAACCTTGAGACTATTAATTTTTGTGGCTGTGATGTCTTGGGCCTGCTTTTCTTTCATAGGCCCTAGAACTCCTACTAAAAAAAACTTAAATTGTAGAATATTTATTGCATAAGGAAGATCAAGTTTCATATAAGAAATCTTCCTACTGAGCATTTACATGTTCACATTTTTTTTTCAAAAAAATCAAATTCTGACAAATCTCAGGCCAAATGTTTGATCAAAGCACCAGGAATAGAAGCTTCCAAGTAAGACATAAGTTACTGGCACAAAACAACTGCCATTAATATTGTTAATTTCACATATACATGTGTAAAAAGATCTCATCACACCACAATGGAGAAAATTACAATCACAAAAAGCCATGGCCAAGAATTGACACTAAGCTGAAATTATAAAAAGCTTCCAAGAATTGCTCAAGTTTTACTTTTCATTTAGCTGGCAATCTTTGAGCTCCTTTCTACATTACGACACGCGAGTATTCGTTCTCCAAAAATTCTGACAAGACAGCATGAACCTCAGTTCCAACTTCACATCATGTTGATCTAGATGAGTTGAAGAGGGGGACTTTTGAGGAGCACAAACAGCACACAGGCGAGAAGTGCAAGGACACAAGTCAGTATAAAAAGCTGGAAGACGGACAAAAGGAATTGAAATCCTATGATGTCTGTACTTCTGTTGATGCTGCATATAAACCCTGTTGATCTTAAGAGCATTGAATTACACTGCCAAGCAAAATGCCAGGTGTACACTGAAGCTTTGGGGTTTTGGGTGAAATTTTGTAAGGTGTCCTCATTTAACCACCAATAAACCCCTGTAGTGGAGACTTGGAAAGCACCAACTCCAATCGTTTAAGAGGTGTTCCTGTAAGCCTTCTACTGGGAAGATAATACTTCTCAGACAGACAGGGGAATTCTGGATTTATCAGATCAACCTCACATGCATACACACACACATAGTGACCCAGATCCTAAGGAACTGTTTACATCTTAAACTGTCTCCTTAGCCCACTCTACATGATGAGGCCAGAGCAGTGTTTATGTGGAGCATTGCTCAGAGACGTATGGACCACAGCTGATTCATTCACTAACAGTTCTGTCTCTGAGGTGCGTTTATGATTCCCCGTGTGCATAAATCTCCCAAAGAAATAAAGCACTCTTGACATTTGATGTATTCCAAGCTTAGAACCTACTTCTGGGCTTAGAATACCTTAAAGCCTACAAAAACGGTCATTACAGTGATATTAAATGGTTTTTAACCAGCTCTTTCAGCACCTAAAGCCCAGCACAGTTCCAGCTATACAGAGCTCATTTTTCATTTGAATTTGTTTGAGAAAAGCAAAGTTTGAACAGCCATCCAAAGGTTTGGATTGTTTCTTTATAGTGGCTAAAGCAGAAAATAGACTAATATGACGTGGCTGGATGGAGCAATGTGGCTTCAAACGAGCTGTCTAAACAGAACTTTGTGACAGCAGGCAGGTTTCTGGCATAAGCATCACAGTCTGGGTCGCACTGTAACACCTGATAGCTCCCAAGCTTGTCACTTTATCCATCACAGTTTTCTTTGTGTTGGACTGGTCACAACCTCCAGAATAGCAAATGGAAAACTTTGAAGCACTGAAAGGTTTACAATCAATCAACATGACCATCATTTAACTCTTAGATTCATTTGACCTACTTTTCTATTTTTAGTAAAATGCTTAAATGTTTCTTTATTGTCTCTCCAACATAAAGCCAAAACTCTAAATTACAGAAGAACTGTACACATTAGGAGCAATTTAAGTCTTGCTTGTGGGTGCATAAATGATAGCAATCAAACACCAAATGCAAATTAAAGTTTGCACACATTTCTCTTTTTCAAAGAGAATGTTGCTTGCTACAAAGACTGTTTAAATTGGGATATCATCAATATAACTGCGGCGAACAGTAGAAATCTAAAAAAAAACCCTTGCATACAGCAGAAGAAACAATGAAAACCTTATGCTCCTCAATCATTGCAAACACTGGCAAGAATGAAGAGCCAAGATTTACGAATGCATTCAGGACACAAACTTTTGTAGTCAGTGAGGGACCATCATCTGCGGGATACAAAGCATTTTGGATGCAATAATATTTTACTGTTCCAAAGATTTTAGGTATTTCCTACAAAGAAGAAGATCAACAGTTAAGATATTTGGATCCAGAGGATATATTATGAAAGAACAAACCATATTTGCAAAAAAAAACCCCCCAAAAAACACTGCATTTATCAGGATAGACTAGGTTAAAAAGGTTAAAACCAGGAAACGTGAAATCTACAGAGATAGTTTATCTATTACTCAAGATTTTATGTTCAAGAATGACAAGAGATATTCCTTTGGAATAGTTTCAGCAACAAATGGAGCTCCAAGGTTCACAGACAAGTAGGGGGAGTGCAGACCGTTGAAACTTTTCCCCACAGGCGTTATTCGAAAGCATTAACAAATGCATACACACTTGACTCTTGTTCATGTTATGCTATCGAAAGCCTCGTGGTGTTATGAATCTCTATGATGTCCAAGACATTAACAAAAGTGAAGTTTTTAAAAGTAAAAACATGCCAGACAGCACTCACACTAAAAACTAAATATATTTTATCTATATCTTGTTGGTTTTTCTTCTTGGTGGTACCAGTGTGACGACACAAAGAGAAATAAATCAGTTTTAGTAGAAATTAAAAATTCTCCAGAAATGAATTTCGTATCACTGAGTTAAAAAGAGGTTCTGTGTATTTTTTTAAATCAACATTAATTAAGCATCAGTGAAAAATGAAATTTCTGCTTATGGAGGAAGTTTAATTGGTACTGTTACTTCTACTCTGAGTGTTTCACTATTGTGAGTGTGAACATGGGCAGGAACATGGGCGGGCCGTAAGAGTGCAGTAGCAACACTTAATAATGAAGAATCTTGAGGTTATATTTATATTGAGTAGTAATATGGATAAATGCATCCCAAAGGTGGCTTCAGGCTTCAGGGAGCATTACCTTGTGCCCTGAAGCGCATGCCCATGCAATATTTCTTTTTTGTTTAGCCATATGGCCATTATAAATATTATTAAAGATTAAAGCCTAAAATTATGATACTTGTCATCTTCTGTCTGGGTGTTATCATGGCTGACTCAACAAAAACCCAGATATTTCATTTTGTTTTAAAAGCCAAAATTGTCAAGTAGCTAAGATTACAGCCTATCCAATCAACAAATTCAGTCTACTATGAATCACAATGCTTGGATTCAATACAGGGCTTGGTCAGGATTTTACTACACTTGAAGTGGTCACAAAAAAGGGTGAGGAACCGCACAGAATCTCCAAATGGAGATGGATGTGGCCGGGGCTGACTGTGGTGGAACCGGTAAAAACCACACCCGTGGACAAGGGACTTTACAGGACTGACATGTTCCCACAGGTTGCTGCCAGGGTTATATTAGTTTTGTGCTTTTTCATTGTAGTTTAGTTTTATTTCATTATGACTCTTTGTTTATCTAGTTTTAATTAGGTTTTAGAGTGTGTTTGCTAGTTTTTATTAGTTAAATATTGTTTAATTTTTTTAGTTGGAATAGTAATTCCAACTAAGAAATTACTATTTCTTAGTTGGAATAAGAAATAGTATTCCAACTAATACTATTAGTATTAATAGTACTAATAATACAATAGAACCATTGAAATTGTACTAATACCATTAGTATTAATGGTACCAGTACCATTAATTTTCAATGGTTTCATGTTTAAAACATTGAATATTTTTGGTTCATTTCAATGTGCAGAATTATTTTTTCTAACTTTTGCTGTCACTATTTTGTGGATGTGCTGCCAGGAGGAGTGTGAAGTACCATAATTTGCTGTCAGCTGATGTAAACTGATTGTATGTGGGGGGAAATAATCTATGTCACTATTCTATTTGAAAGGCCAATAAATAAATTCATAAAAACAAAGGATATCACATCCATAATTTCAGTATGTTTTAGATCTATAAACACACTACAGATTCAGTCATAGTTTTTTACCATTAATTATTATGTATTCATTTCAGTTAACAATTCTTTTTTTCTCAATTTCAGGTTTAAAATTGAGAAAACATTTATAATTACAAATGGTAACTCCAAGTTACCATTTGTATTATTAATGGTAATAAATAATTACCATTTATTTATTTCAGTTAACAAAAATGTTTTCTCAATTTCAGGTTTCATTATTTTGTTAGTTTTTGTTAACTTTACTAACTCTGGTTGCTGGTGGTCCTGGTCCAACTGCTTAAAGATTCCCTACTTTGATTCAGAACCAGTTGTTACAAAGGAAATTATAGACATCTTGTAGGATTTGTACACCAAATTATAGAGCGGTATTCAATATAATGTAAGTAGGAACATGTCTCATATTAAACTTGACAAGTTGATCAGCTTCTTGACTCAGTTGGGAATAACCTCTTGCTGTTTCTAGTCTTGACCTTGCCATTTTCTGAGTCTCAGAACTTGCTTTGGGACCCGTAGGCTTTTGCATTAGAAGTCATCACAACATGCAGCCACATTGCACATTCACAGATAAATATATTCCAGTTTCTGTTTTACCACAGTCTTGAAACAACAACAGAGAGACATATGAGGACTCGAAGTTGTTTTCATATTCAAGGTTTCAAACATGTTACCCATTTATGGAATAATTCATTCTCAGAGTCAACATATTCCTCAACATTTAAAGTGAACTGTTTATAAAGTAATTAGGGATTATTTTGTAAGGTTTTTTACTGCTATAACTGCAGAGGCTAATTATGTGGTCTTTGAAGGATGCTTTGAAGTTACTTAGTGAAAAAGCCGTTCTTGTGAAAGAAAATTAGGATCTGAGGTTTCTGTTTACAACTATACCAAAAGAAACTGAAGTTTTCAGTAAGTGAAAAAGTCTCAGCAAGAAAAAAATATAAATCCTTTTACTCAGTCAGGGCACTTAACCATCTGTACCACCTGTGGTCAAATCCCAAAGTGGTCATTTCATTCCTCTGGCTCTATGCAGTACGACCACATCCATAGATCATGCATTTCTGCCAATAAAACCCCCATGACTGATCCAGAGCATGCACCGGTAACTATAATATCCAGTGGCAGGGAGACTTTAGCTATACTGTTGTGTGTTCCTCATGGCAACAAGATCATGCAACAGGATGGTAGTGGTAAAGTTTGTGTTTATTGAAAATTCAAAAATAACTCCACAGCAGCCACTGACACATTAAAGTCCTACCCTAAATTACAACTTTTTGTAAATTGTAATCTCTGGCAGAGCTTTTCTCACCACTTGTTTTGCAGAAAAACCTGGCCACTTAAAGAAATCAAAGACATAACATACAAACCTAGTGTCACTTTTCTCAAATTAGTTAAATTGGAATAAAACAAACTTTCCTTGTCATAGAAACAGTCATTAAACATAAACTGGACTCCACTAAAACAGGTTTTCCTTGTACATCTGGTCTTGTAAGGCCAAACATCAAAGAGCAATTAAGGTCAAGCCATTGATAAAATCTTCAGTCATTACATCTTGTTTAATTGTGGGTCTTGGCAGAATATTCCCCCTTGTGAAAAACTGGGTGTGTTCAAGGGTTTATCGCACCGACGACATACACAAGACTAAATCCTGTTCTCCCTGTCTGGATGTCTTACTCAGAGTTGGCTAGTAGCAGCTAAAGTATGGATGAAATAAATCACAGTGAATGGAAATGAAAAACAGAGAACGTTCTTTAAAAATGTACTAACCAATGACTGTTATTTGAATCTGGCAAAGTGATACGTAGACAAAACACAAGATAAAGTTCCATTTAATTTTGAAGGTATTGCTTTCCTCACCAGCATGAAAACAGATTTGCAGTAAATTTAACCACCCGAAGTTTAGCAGACACAACATAATCAAAACATGTGCCCAAACATTCCAGTCTATCAAAAGAACTAAAAAAAACAAAAAAAACTTATCTCTAAGGGATAAAATATACTGCCAATATGTCTATTTTCACCTAAGTATTTATAAAGTTTGGTTTTCAAAGTTGAAGGAATCCAGAAGGTTTCAATTCTGGATAGAAGCAGCACACTGTGGTAACTGTGGTTCAGAGGGTTGATTCAAAATGCCCGGAGACGTGGTTAGCAGAGAGGCCATTTAATATTCTCCAGTTTATTGTAGTTGCTCTGATCATTCACTTAATGAAATGCCACAAGACAGGTCAGCAGGAAGAGCCATTACAAAGTGCTGACTGAGGCTATGTCTATTTGCTGGTCAGCGTCATGTGTCAGTCTGCTTTGACAGCAAGCCAAAAACAGCTTCCAACAAGAGAGTAGGTGGAGGGATTTCTTTTTTGAAGAGGGATAAAGCACTGATTTTTAAACTTTAGTAGAGTTTCACAACGAACATAAGGCTGAGAGTGAAGGCATAGAGTAGGCTGATGCAAGGATAAGGAGTAAGAGCAAAGTACAACTACAAAGTTGCTTTCAGAATAAGGTGAACCTTGTGCTAAATATAGTCAAGACCAAGGAGATGTTCCTTCATTTCATGCAAGTACAAATGCTGAACTGTAAATTTCAACATTTACACAGCTAAAATGTTAACTGATTATGTGGCCAAAGTGTAGGCTTGCACAGTCATTGCATTTTTGCTAAGATAAAGTAGATGATTTTGGTGCCACACTTGTTGGCAGGTTGATACAAATCTTTTCACAATGAACTAAATATGCCAGAATTACAATATGTAATATAAACTCAGCTAGAAAATATTTTTCAAGTACAGTTTGAAAAATAAAGCAGTCATTCATCACTGTGTTGAATTACAAACAGACCACAGAGCTTTTAAATTCTTCTATAGGGTGCCAGTATGTTAGATCTATGTCCTTCTCACTAGATATATCGCCATAAATCTTCACTTCCGGATCATAAAATTAAACTGCAGACTTTGAAATCTCTAAATTTTGCTGGGGACCCATTGTGTTATGTAATGATGTCTGAGTCTGAAGTTTGCTAACATTATTTGTCAACTTTTGTGTGAGTTCTCAACTGCCCAGTGATCTCTTTTCTGTCATTCTTTAGCACATTGGACTACTTCACTTAGAGAAGCAGGTATATCTAAAGAAAACAATAAACTCAAGCACAATTAAAAAGAAAAATTTGATTTTCGAAATATGCTCTCTAAGGTGTGTGCTTTGTAAGAAGTCCTGCTATCGGGCCTGAAAATCAATTTCCCAAAGGAGCATAAAAAATTGTAAGTAAACTAAAAGTGGAAGAGATACTAAATTATTAATGTGTGTTCCTTAAGCATGTTGGATGATTCCTTTTTCAAATGCACTCCTGAGTTCATCCTCACAGGGAACCCTGAAAAGAAAAACTAGATTGGAGAAAATGGTCCCACACACAGCCATGCTTTGATTCATGTCAGCACCGTGCTTCATTCAAGAGTTTGATTAATGACATATCCATCTGCCTAAGCACTAAAACCAATGTGCATTCTGGGACAGCTACCTTGCTGTCTAAAAGTATTGTGCAGTATTTTGACTGTACAACAGCTGCAGAATCCTCGGCGGTGAGAGGGATTTGGCTTTGGATGCAGACTTTGCTGAGGCTTTAAGAAAATTTCAATAGACAGACATATAAGTCCAACATTTTGGCCGGAGATGTCTGTGCTCCTTTGTTTCGCATGGTCTCGCAGGAAGCCAAACACTCATGGGACTCATTTGGCTCTATCTATTTAAGAGAATACCAGGCTCAGTCAGTATTAACGTTGCTGATATTCAAAACTCTATAGTAAATCTAGGCTCACACTAAAACCGAAATGTACTTTGAGTCTTGATTGGCTTTTTCAGTGATATGTGATACACTTAAGCCCAACATTTCCTTTTCTTGTCCAACATACAGATCACTTAAGGACAGGGAAGCTTTTGTAAATCCTCAGCACGACGTTTGATATTAAGCCCAAGGTAAAAAGGTGCCGGATTACACCCCTGCTACAAATTTAGGACACAAAACTTCCAGCCACAATCTTGTTTATGTCACAAAAGAAGCTGCTAAAAAAAATACATAAATAAAAATAAGGCTATTTGGTTCAAGTACGACCAAGCTAGGGCCTTGACCTTGTTCCAGTTCATTCCCAGTCCATCAATGCAAGGATACTAATTATAACTGTTTATAAAAAGCATAAAGCCCTATTCAGAGAAGAGCATGCAGTAGTGTACGACCATGGGGAATTACCTTATTCTTTTCCCCTTTACCAGCCTCTTCATCAACAAAGACCTGCTCTGTTTAAGTAGCAGTCAAACAGCAAAACAAGGGGATGATTCTGGACATCACTTTTGGGTAGAAAACCAGACAGCCAGCTGGTACTGTAAGAAACTTTCCCAAGCACCATGTTTTAATTTTAGAGATATGCATATTTGATCTTAATCAAAGCTACCAGGAGTAATATCACTACTTCTTCTAAATCCTGCAGGTGCAAAGATCATCTGCTGGAAAACATTTTGACGAGTCCATCGCAGACGTTGGTGTGGTTTGTCTGAAAGTGACTAGTGATCCATGATAAACATGAAGAACTCCCACCATGACCACAGTTTCCTCTGAAAAACAGCTGGGTGGCTATGTGCAAAGCCTTGAGTAAACAAACGGCAGAACCACCAGCCACATTAGTCACCAGTAAAGCGGCAGGACTGACATAAGCATAACAGTTGATGTAGAGGAAACTGCGGGTATTGTTGTTCTAACTGGGTGTTTTTTTATTTTATTTTTTTTTGTGTGGCCAGGTTCAATCAATTTTTATTCCCATTTCTCTGCATGCTTTCGTTTCTCTGGCTGTGGTTTTAAGCCAGAGTTCTGTGACAAACTTTGGATACAGTTGTTCAAGTCTTAGAAAAAGTACCCAGTAGAAAACATGGTACTGTGAACTCTGACATGCATTTTGCATTGTTGCCACTTGGGATGAGCAATAAAAGACAAGATGCATTGAGAAACTGGCAAATGATTTTCAGTTTGACTGACCCTGGACTTAGAATCTTTAAAAGGTTCATAATTTAGTTTGAGACCTTGATGAGATGAAAGTGGACATTGGTAGGATTTTACCTTGTTAACTGCTACCAGCCAAACATATAATGTGCTAAATAAAAGTCAGCGTTCCCAACTATTAATTGGCTCAGTAAAACCTGCTGCAAAATTTTTTGACAAGCTGGCATTATTGGATAGTTCAGTAATTACCGTATTTTCCGGACTATAAGTCGCTCCAGAGTATAAGTCGCACCAGCCATAAAATGCATAATAAAGAAGAAAAATCCATATGTAAGTCGCACCGGAGTATAAGTCGCATTTTTGGGGGAAATTTATTTGATAAAATCCAACACCAAGAACAGACATGTCATCTTGAAAGGCAAT
>CAEFZX010019698.1:0-29948 GCA_903066825.1 Alfaro cultratus | reverse complement strand
AGCCGAGCTAAAGAGATTCGGTTTTCCTTAATGTGGGACCATGTGTACTGCCTGGAGCCTGCATGCATCCTCCTCCAAACGTCCACCAGGCCGTGAGACGAGACCAGCTGCCTCAGAGCGAGTTGGGCCGCTGGATGCTGGATGTGCAAGAAGAAGAAGAAGAAGAAGAAGAAGAAGAAGAAGAAGAAGACTGCCAGGATGATGGGTGCAGAAGCTTGTGCCTGGCCAGAGGTCACCACAGCGGAAGGAGATTGTGTTTGGAAGGATTGGAGCGAAATCTGACGTTGACAGAGCAGAATCGACACAAAGAATTGCTGTTCTTTTGTTATTATTTTTATTATTATTATTATTTATTTTGTTATTATTATTTTTGTTGTTATTTTGTTATTGTCTGTGGCCCGGCGCTGGACTGAGAAAGTAACTCTGGTTCTGTTCCATTTGGATGACATGTAGGGCTTGTAACATTTGATCATTTTTCGGTATTAAAGCCTGCTTTTTTAGATAACCAAATCTCATTATTTCCCAAGGTAATTTACACTGAGGGGTTCTGGTCGGGTTCTGAAACTGGTTAACGGACCTGGTGGAGCACAGAGGCAGAAATGAATGAACTCCAACACTTGCTAAGATCCTTAGAGATGAGAATTTGTTGGTCTGTTGGTGAGAAATGAAGGACAGAAAAACAAAGTGATGAGTATTTGTAAAAAATGATTACTCAGATGAAGATTTTGGGAGAGGATGAAGTGGTGTGAGGGTGAACACATCACCCTCACAGGCCGATAGCGCCAACATCCAACTTATGTAAAATAATGGAGAGAATGATAAATGAAAGATTAATATATGGTATGAAAACTAAGAGCCTTGCATCATCTTATCAGAGTGGTTTCAGGAGAAGTTCAATGGATCCAGTTTTATGTTTAGAGCATGAAATTAGAAAGGCTCAGAGGAATGAAGAGAGAGTTGTATTTTTAATATTGAGAGAGCTTATGATATGATGTGGAGGGAATAGTTATTAATCAAAATTAGAAGAATGGGTGTAAATGGTTGTATGTTTAGATGGATTAAAAAGTTTCCAGAATTTTGGGTATAATTAAACAAAAATTGAAAGAGAGGAGGCAAACGTTATGGGTAGAAGAAAGGAAAGGATGAAGAGAATTGGACAAATGAGAAGAACAGAAAGAAACAGGAGAGAAGAGATAATTATTCACATCTTTGAATAAGACACACTGCAGTGAGTAGCTCATTATTTCTAATAGGGAAACATAAACAGAGAAATGAGACTGTGGGGAAAATGAGACAGTGGAACATGTTATCTTGCATTTCAGGAATTACCAGATTCAGAGAAACAAGTTAATTAGGAACCTTGGTAATAAATGAAATTTGACATTATTGATTTACTGCAAAAGGATTCAGGAAGCAGAGGATATCAGGTATATTTGATTTTTTTAAAGAATGTAAGTTAAGAGTGTAAGTTGTAGGCTATAATAGGAAATTGTTTTTTTTCTTAAATTTTTTGTCATGTGGTCCACACTCCTTACCGGTTGGTGGCGGTAATACTCACCTATAGTTTCTTGCCAACCGCCAATAAATTTCAAGAAGAAGAAGAAGAAGCAGCAGCAGAAGAAGAAGCAGAGCCGTCAGCCTGCCGTTCAGTTGCATTTACAGGTCAGACATGGCGGCTTGCGAGACGTTAATCCGCTGCCATCCTCCTTCTGCGGTTCTAAATCTGAACTTTGTAACAACCTGACGTGTTTGCAGGAAGGTGAGTTTTGCTCCCGACCACTTTTGTTCAGAGGATGTTATTTTAAATCCTTTAAATCCGGAGTTTCTAACGGATGATCTGCAGCGTGTTGCTGCTGGTCTCGTGTAAAGATGGCGCCGTTTTCAGCGGTAAACAGATGGGTTTTAAACGCCGTTTAGTGATGGTTTTCAGTGACTTTGCTGCAGCCGTTTCCAGCGAGGCTGAGCCCGCCGTGGTTCTGTCCTTTCCTACACGGTTTGCTACAGAGACGTGAGGCAGTTTGAGGCCCCGCTGCGGCTTTTCCCGGCAGGGTTTTAGGTAAGCCTCCAACAGAAATAATTTATTCTTATCATAAACAGTTTATATGTTCTGCTGTCAGTGGGTCAGAACCACATGGAGGCGAGGGTCTTTCTCCTTTCTGGGTTCAGACTCAGAACCGTCCGTGTAGTTCTGCTGATGACCAGCAGGGGGCGGCAGACAGGACAGTTCTGATTGTTTAGTTTTTTATTTCAGATATAAAAAAAAGATGTTGACCCAGTCAGAGCTCTTATAAAGCTGATTTATTGTCCGTATGGGCTGGAAAATGTGGAAATCTGAGTTGATGAAGGTCCAGCATAATAATCAACATCAGAGATGTAATTTCCTCCTTTCTGTGTAATTAAATCCGATAAATATAAAAGACTGAGAGAAAACAAGATTGGCTGAAAAGTATTTGTTCATTATTTACATTTCTATGAATATTTTTCCACTATTTAATTTTCCTTTATTTCCATAGCTAAATTCAGCTGGTGAACTGAAATGTAATCTGTTTAACCCAGGTGGTTCTGTTGGCCTGCGTCAGCTGAGATGATGGAGGATGAACTCGGTAAGGCTCTTCTTCCTCCGTGCAGCTGCTGCGGTTGTCTCTGCTGCGGCGCCACCTGCAGGCTGATTGGTGTAAATGTTTCTGCAGGAGGAGCTCCTTTCTGATTGATTGGGTCTGGTTGACTTCCTGCTGAAACATCAGACCTGATCCAACGATCTGGATAATTAAAGTTTGTATGCAACTCTGATGCAGTAGATGTTTATGGAGAAGGCTGCATTAAACTGATCATATTATGTATTTTAATATAAAACTATATAGAAGAATAATAAATGGTGGGAAATAAAAAGTAGCTGAAATTATGGATTTTTATGTTGAAAAACATTGTTTTGTTCCTGTATGTTTATAAATTTCTATATTTATGTTTCTTTAGTTTGAAATAAATAATCTGAACTGAATGTTTTTTTTTCTGTAACCGCGTCTCTGTTGGGATGGGCAGCATGAAAGGGATTGTCACTAATTATAAAACATTTATACTTTTTTTATTGTCTGCATGCAGAGACACAAACATCAACTCAGAGGTTAAATATTTTTATAGGCATCATGATTTACATAACAGGGAATTTGTTAGGTTGTACATAGTTGCTGCATTAAATCATATTTTCCAAGTTTACATTTATCATGGAACAATGAAAACTTTGAGTATGAAGATATAAATTTTAATGGATCAAAAATCAATCTGATTGTTTAATAATTTGCCAGTAGTTTTCTCTGCATTTCTTAAATGTATTTTCCATAACCAATCAGTACATTTTCAGTGAATAATGATCATGCTGTGCAGCAGGTAATAAACTTCAATAAACGTTTTAAAATCCAGAACCTGAATCTGATTTTCATGTAATGCTGCTAATATCCACTGGGGGGCGTGTTAACATCGTTTGGAGGAACTTTTCCACAAAACACTCATTTCCTGTTTGGCATCAATTTATTTACTTTAAGCTAAAGAAGTTTCATCTTAATAAAGACCCCCCCCTTTTCCCCCACAAGCTGATTAAAAGCCACAGGAAGTGATGAAATACTGATGAGGTCAGCTGGCAGCAGCTGATTGGATACAGAAGAGACCATGTGACTTCCTGAAGACGACGGTTTCTAACAGCATGATGTTGGACACGTCCAGGTCGTCCGTTAACTGATTAGCAGTTTGAGGTCATGGAGGTCATCTACGCTAAGAAGCCCCGCCCCCTAGCTGGCGGCAGGAAGCAGCTGGATCATCCGGACCGGACCGTCCTCACAGGACTTCCCTTGGACCGGCTGGTTCCTGTAAACCGTCCTGTGAGGAGCGATGACCCACTACGAGTTGCTCTCCGGGAAGGAGACTCTTTGGCGTGCGGTCCGGTTCCTGGTTCTGGTCGGGGCGCCGGCCAGGTGTTCGGGTTCTGACGGCCGGGTCTCGGCCTGCGGCGTTCCGGCGTCACCGACCAGTTCCCGCAGGAACTTGAACTTGGACAGGAAGAGCTGCCAGACGACGTACCAACCTGAGGAGGAAGAGAGGAAACCATGACTGCAGAGACCCGATCCGTCCAGAACCAGAACCTTTAGTTCACCTCCTGACATCAGCTGCACCCAATCTGATGCCCGGCACGGAACTAATCTGGGTCGGAACCGTTCCTGTTCATCAGCTTTTGAAGTAATAAAGTATTCTGAACATTGATTAACATCAGTGATGGACCAGATTCTGGTTCTGGTTCTGTTGGAGTTTTTCTCTCTACTGTCGCCACACAGGAACAACTTGATGAAACCAAATCAGTTAGAAACTTCTAACCCAACCGTTTCAGAACTGGAACCAGAACCAGACCGGACCGTTGCTCAGAGGTCCAAAGTCTCTTTTAGAATAAAGTTTTCATTTCATCTGGAGATCCAGAACCACTTCTGGTTCTGGATCACTGGGTTTTGTCCTGTTTATTGATCTGATCCAATATACTGAGGTTCTGGACTTTTGGGTTTTATTCTCTGTGAACCAGAACTATCAGAACCAAATAAATAAAGTCTGAAACATTCCCTGTCTGCGTGACGGATCTGAGAAAAGATTTAGTTTCTGGAGCGATTCCAGAACCAGGTCCAGAACCAGGACCTGAACCACGTGCAGAACCTGAACCAGGACCAAAACCAGGTCCAGAACAAGAACCAGAAAAAGAACCAGGACAAGAACCAGGTCCAGAACCAGGACCTGAACCAGGATCTGAACCAGGTCCAGAACCCGAACCATGTCCAGGACCAGGTCCAGAACCTGAACCAGGACCAAAACCAGGTCCAGAACAAGAACCAGGACAAGAACCAGGTCCAGAAACAGGACCAGAACCAGGTCCTGAACAAGGACCAGAACCAGGTCCTGAACCGGACCTGAACCAGGTCCAGAACCTGAACCATGTCCAGAACCAGGATCTGAACCAGGTCCAGAACCAGGATCAGAACCAGGTCCAGAACCAGAAAAAGGACCAGAACCAGGTCCTGAACCAGGACCAGAACCAGAAAAAGGACCAGAACCAGGTCCTGAACCAGGACCAGAACCAGAAAAAGGACCAGAACCAGGTCCTGAACCAGGACCAGAACCAGGTCCAGAACCAGGATCAGAACCAGGTCCAGGACCAGAATCAGGTCCAGAACCAGACCAACTCCTGTTGCTTCTCTTCTCATTTCCAGCTTTCCGGATCAGAGAACCGGAAGCCTCCGGTCCGACATTTCTGCCTGCGGGGTTCGGGCTCGGTTCCGGCCGGTTCTGAGAGTGAGCTCACCGAACAGCATGAAGAGCAGCACGCAGAGCAGCGTGGCCACGATGACCAGCAGGGTGAGGCCGAGGCTCTGCCACATGTCTGCGGGGTTCGGCGCTCCGGCGGCGGCTCTCACTCAGCTGACCCCGGGCTGGAGCTCCAGCAGCGGGTCATCTCACTCTCCACGCCGGCCTGTGGGTTTGTTAGCCCGCTGACTAGCTCAGCCTCGCCTCGCAGACGGTCCGGACCGGACCAGGAGGACCATGGACGGACACGAACCGGTTCCGGCTGGTCTCAGCAGGCCCACGCTGCGCTGCTGGGTCTGGATCCCGAACTTTATTCAGCGACACGGAGCAGAACTGTGACCCGGTTAGACAACAACACCAGCAGAGGTCAACTGAGGCTGCGCAGCTTCCCGCTGACTTCTGGGTACTGTAGTTACATCGTTCTTACTCATTCTACGGAGAACTGATCCTGCTACAATTACCAATTTAAAAAAGTGAGGAAATAAACAATTACAATATATTTATTACCAAATTAATTATCTAATTTTCAATTATACTCCCTGTTTTTGCTCATTATTCATTTACAGTTTTACTTCTTGATTTATTTATTTGATGTCAGCTTTATTTTCTAATTATTTTTAAATGTATTTCTAAATTAATTAATTGCCATTTTTATTTCCTTGTTTTCTTAATCATTTAATCGCAGTTTTTCTTCTTTATTAGAAATTGCTTGGGGTTTATTTAATATGTAATGACATGTAAATAAAAAAGAAAAGGATAAAAGGGGGAAAAGGTTAAAAAGGAAGGAAAAAGATAGGAGAACAGGCCAGAAAGAAGCATAGAGAGAATACAAGAACACACCTCAGAAGTCTGCTTTGACAAAAAAAACTAAATAATATTTTTCTGTCTGCTTACTTACTTATTTATTATCAATTCTGGCAGTATCAGTTCTCCATAGATTCCTGCCTTTGATAGTAAACAGCTATTTTACAGCTGTTAAGGATTATGGATGTAGGTGAGCCTCCAGAAGGTTCTAGAAAGTGGAGGCTAGATGTGATCCAAAGGTTATTATAAATACAAGCCGAGTCAGAGCGGCGGCCCGGCGGTGACCATTAGAGCTTCCTGCAGGACTCTAACGGAGCTTCAGGTCTGCAGCAGAAGCTTCATGGTGGTTTGACTGGGATCATAGAGAAGATTTGTTTTGTTATGACGCTCGATCTGAAACTGATCCCATAAATCAGAGAAGAAGAGTTTTCCATACGACATAAACTGCCTGCCTGGTTCTTTCTCCTCCATGTTTGATCAGCAGTTTTAATATTTATTAGGATTCAGTTTCCAGCTGATTCATTTCACCAGACAGAACCCAAAACTTTATAGTTATTTTATCTAATATTCTATTACTGGAAGATGTGTCCTTTCACTTTAAATCTGCTGAAACATGAATGATGTTTTCTGAGGGACCCTGGTGGACCTGAGGATTCAGTTCAGATGTTTTCTGATCAGTTGGCATCTGACCTGCGTCTCGTTCTGCTTCGTCACGTTGAGCTTCCCGTCACTCACGTTTCAGCAACTGCTGCTGCTGCACAATTTGCATATTGCAGTGAAATTCTGCTGCAGGCTGAATGTGAGTTGTGCAACCTGTTTACTGGAACCTGAACAGGGAACCAGTTCGAGTCTGGAACCAGACGATCTGATCGGCTCCGATTGGTTCTGATCGGAACGCATTGATCTGATTGATCTGATGATTTTTCTCCTCCAGCTCAGCGAATCCCAATAACCTGCAAACAGGAAGATCCAGAGAAAAACCCCTTGATTCTGTTTCTCTTAATGATTCGATCAGATGAATCAACGGCAAGAATCACAGAAAAACACAGAGAAACTGTCGTCATGGTTACCAATAATAAAACTACAGAAAATCAAACATTATGAAGGGAATTCAGATACAAATTAGATTATACTGTAATCTGGTACAGAACATTATTATTATTATTATTATTATTATTATTATTATTATTATTATTATTATTATTATTATGTTTATGTTTATTAATGTGTTTTCAAACTTGTTTTCTAAACATATTTCATGAGCATATCTGAACATGTCAGTTTGTTTTGTGATTTTCTTCATGTTCAGTAAGTAAAGGCTCTTTTGACGAGAACTTTGAATCTTTCTGGTAGTTTTTGTGGCTCTAAACTGTTTTTTCCTCCTTAAGGCAGCGGCCCCCGGACAGGGAGGGGCCCCCGGACGTCCCACGGAGCTTTCTGTGGCTCCGCCCCTGCGTCACGTGACCCCGCCCCCTGCCTGTTGCTGCGCAGCGCAGAAGAAGAGCGGCTCTCCTTCCGCGTTCCTCCCAGATCTGACAGCGACGCGGACCTGGAGGGACAGACACACCTGAGGAGCAGGTGAGCTGGAGGCGGCGGGTTCGGCCCGGTTCCGTTCGGTACCGAGACTTTCTATTCGCTTTTTGTCCGGAACTGGACCGGAACCTTTACTGCTGGCAGCTTGTGAGACTTTTAGATCCAGAAACTCCTCAGGAAAGTTAAAGTGGCGCCACGAATGAGCAGGAAAATGAAAATGAATATTAATAGTAATTATTAAAGTATTGATTTAAAACATTAAAGGAGTTTTTCTCTTTTCTAAACGTGTAAAACCTTTTAGTTTCAACAAAAATCAGAACAAATATTAAAATTTAATTATTGAACATTAATTATAATTAAAGTCATGATTAATATTGATAATTAGTTTATTCTTCAGTGTTCTCTGTAATCTGATCAGATTGTAATCTCAGATTATAATCAGCAATAACTAAATATGAAGCGTTACAGTCAGACAGATTGACCTCTGACCTCCGACCCTGACCAGCTGTTTTCCGGCAGGTCGGCCATGACAGTTCTGATATGAAAGCCGATGCGGGTCCAGTTCCAGCTGCCGAGCCGTGGAGCAGAACCACTTCCACGCAGCCGGACGAGGGGACGATGGCCTCTGACCCCCAGCTGGACTTCTTCCATAAGCTGGGCTTCTCCACGGATCAGGTCCGGTCTGTCCAGAGGAAGTTCGGCGCCGACACCGACAAGGTTCTGGGAGAGCTGGTCCTGGTCGGAGCCGGCCCGCGGACTGCCGTGTCGGTCCTGGTGCCGCGAGGCGACCCAGAGGTCCCTGGCCCCGAGCTGCTGGTCCCCAACCCGCCAACCCGGAACCAGAACCGGGACCAGGAGCACGGAGACGCCCTGAGGGCCGTGGTGATCGATGGCAGCAACGTCGCCATGAGGTGAGAATCAGGAGGTCAGAGGTCAGAGAGTCACTCTGTAGTCCAATAGTACTGAACGAACGAATGAACTTCATTCATTCGTTCGTTCATCTCCTCATGTTTCGTCTTCATGAAAATCAGAAACTTTTCCTCCTTTAATCTAAATATGAAGATTTTGATGTTGGACCCAGATGTTAAACAGAACCAAAGAGTTCTGGTTCTGACCCGGTTCTGGTCCAGTTCTGGTACTGGCTGTTTTTATTAATAAGTCAAAAGGTTCTGGAGGAAACTTCCTGTAAAGGTTTTCACGCCTTTCAGCTCCAAACTCACTAGTAGGAATCTGAAAAGTGTGGCCTGCAGCTGCATTTAGCCCCTTTGTGGCTGCAGGTTTCAGTTCTCTGACTTTGACTAGGCCGTTCTAAGACCTGAATCTGCTCCAATCTAATCGGGCCCAGCGGCTCTGACCCGATCAGATTCAAACCGGCTGGAAAAAATGACCTCAACCAAACGTTTTACTGAAAACTGAGTTTATTTTTAAAAAATTGTGTTTCGTTCACCAAATTTATTTTCATAATTCCAATTTAACAAACTTTCTGTGCAGAAGCAGCTGCTGAATTTCCTCATGTAGGCTGGAAACTGAAAACCAGAGGTAGAGCGATTTCCTCCTGAACTTCATGAGGAGGTTCTGATGAGGTTCTGGTGAGGTTCTGAGGAGGTTCTGTTGAGGTTCTGAGGAGGTTCTGGTGAGGTTCTGAGGAGGTTCTGTTGAGGTTCTGGTGAGGTTCTGGTGAGGTTCTGGTGAGGTTCTGGTGAGGTTCTGGTGAGGTTCTGAGGAGGTTCTGGTGAGGTTCTGAGGAGGTTCTGGGGAGGTTCTGAGGAGGTTCTAGTGAGGTTCTGGGGAGGTTCTGAGGAGTTTCTGGGGAGGTTCTGAGGAGGTTCTGATGATGTTCTGGTGAGGTTCTGAGGAGGTTCTGATGATGATCTGGTGAGGTTCTGAGGAGGTTCTGTTGAGGTCCTGGTGAGGTTCTGAGGAGGTTCTGGGGAGGTTCTGAGGAGGTTCTGGTGAGGTTCTGTGGAGGTTCTGGTGAGGTTCTGAGGAGATTCTGAGGAGGTTCTGGTGAGGTTCTGATGATGTTCTGGTGAGGTTCTGAGGAGGTTCTGTTGAGGTCCTGGTGAGGTTCTGAGGAGGTTCTGGTGAGGTTCTGGATCTCCTGAACTCTGCAGCATCACAGAGAGAACCTGGGACAGTTGGTGAGAACGTATCTACAGAACCGAGTGAAGTTTTCACTGCAGACGCTGAACCAGAACCAGGTTCTGGATCTGGTCCAGTGTTCTGCAGCCCATCTGGTTTGGACCCAGGTTGTTTCCTGAGGTTTCCTGATGAGTCAGAGAGCCAATCAGCTGTCGCCTGGAGGCTGCAGGTCAGAGGTCATCGGCTTCGTTTTCAAAGCTTCATCTCTCTGGGCTTCTTAAAGAGACGGTAACCTGAACTCTGCTCAGCCTCGGCGCTTTGAATCTCCGCCTCTCCATGCAGGCTCTGACACGCCACGGCTTCTTCTGCTTTATGCAAATCTGATGTGTCTGTTCGGAGCGCGGCAGGAACCGGCCCGGCGGCAGGAACCGGCCCGGCGGCAGGAACCGGCCCGGCGGCCTCCTCAGGAGGCCCGGCCGAACACCCGCCCATCGCGTCTGTTTAAGAGACGATTCTCCTGAAAGGGCTCTTCATCTCACCGGGTTCAGAAATGATCAGCCTGAACCTGAGGGAGGAACGAGACGAACCGCTGGCCGATCTGCTGCTTCAAACATCCGAACCGTCTGATCACCAGAATCACGTCGTTACATAAACTGATCTGCTGCTGATCGCCTGGCAGGAACAGCTCTTGATTTAGGCTGCAGTTCCTCAGGGTTGAGTCTCCACAACCTTTACTTTTTATTCTTTACTCTGATCATGTAAACTGGACCTGCTCAGCATGGACTGAAAACAGTGATTATTGATTATTGATAATGGCCAAAAATCCCATTTCATCAATGATAAAAGCAGAAACCCTTCAGGTTTTGCTTTTTCTCTGCTGTGATCCGTGACCCGGTCCGGTTGGTTTCTGATGCTTCAGGCTTCATGAAAAGCTCTGGACGGCGCTGACCTTTGAGGGTTGGGAGCGTTTAGCTCTGCTTTGCATAAATCTGAACATGAAAGCTGTTTTTGTTGTGGAGGCAGAAAAACGGTTTGATGAACCAGGTTGTTTCCTCTGGAGTTCACTCAGCTCATTTCACTAGCAGCAGAGAATCCGGTCCGCCGGTCCAGTTCACTACTTCCTCCTCACCAACTCGACTTATTGTAGAAATCAATTATTCTGATAATCAGAATAAAAATGGACAAATTCAGCAGATGTTTCATTTAAAATATGCTTTTCTGAACATATTTTATAAAATATTAGAAATGTTTGGAAATGCAAATAAATAGCAGAATTAGCTTTTTATTTATAATAAAATGAACATTTTAAAAGGCAATAAGAGCGTTCAGTTGGTGAACGTTTGAACATTTATACGATGAAAGGATGAAAAAATCTAGCATGAGAAAACCTCAGCTGATCAATACAGTGTAGGATCAAATTATTGATGAACTGATTAATAACTGGATGCAGAAGGTGATTAATAGGAGATGAAACTAAAACTGAAAAACAGATTTAAGATGAAAAAATCAAAATGTTTTGATTTGTTTCAGTAAAGGCCTGAAAACACTGATCAATCGATTATTGAATTAGTCATTGATTAATCATGTCAGCCTTAATACACACACACACAGACACACACACACAGTCCACAGAGTTGCAGTGGCTGCTGATCAATGATCAGGTAATTAATATTTTTATCGGTTCAGATCTAAACCTCAGCAGGACGAGTCGCTGATCCGTCATTACACGTTACGGCCTAGTTAAAGCCCGTCAGACATGCTGTGGAGCTTAATGGAGCAATATCCAGAAACCAAAACAGAATCTGAACAACCTGATGAAGATAAAGACCAGAACCAGGACCGGAACCAGAACCAGAAATGTTAACCGGAACCAGAACCGAGCTGTAGTCCAAACATCAACCCTGATTTCTGGTTGGCTAACCGTCACTATAAGAAGAGTCCAGTCCAGTGGCGTCAAGCTCTTAAAGGGCCGGTGTCCTTTTAGATGAGCCTGTGCTGCACCTGAACAGAATGATGAGTCGTTAAGGTTCTGGAGAACTGATCCACACAACGAGGTAATGAAGCCGTTTCATTCCTGTGTTTTGTGGCTCATCTAAAACCTGCAGAACTGGAGTTTGACACCTGTGGTCTAGTCCAATCACGTCTAACTTTAAGCCCCGCCTGTTTCTGCTGTCAAGATTCAAAACATGAAAATCTGATAACATATTTACTTTAATGTGAAATCATTCAAATGAACAATAAACATAGCTAATTAATGAAGATAAATATTGGCATTTAAGGGGCGGGGCTAACTCTGCTGCAGGTGGAGCTCGACCAATCAGATTCAACTCAAACCCATTTAAATACTTTAAAAATCTGATTTCAACATGAAGAGGAAGTTAAATTAATTTATTGATGGATAAATTCAGTTATGGATGTGTTTCATCAGTTATTGAAAATGTGATTATTTCTGATTTAGTTCATTGGGTTAAGTTCAAATTGGGCCGACTCCGGGTCCAGGATGTTCTGGTCCAGGAATGTTCTGGATCTGGCTGTAAATGTTCTGGTCCAGGTTCTGAGTTCTGGAGGCGCGTAGGATCCTCCAGGTCCAGCATGTGCAGCACCAGAACCAACATGCTGGGCTGCAAACACCGGGCTCTTTGTTCTGAACCGGCTCTTTTCCTGGTTTCTGTGTTTTCCTGTAGCCATGGCAACAAGGAAGTTTTCTCCTGCCTGGGGATCCAGCTGGCCGTCAACTTCTTCCTGGACCGGGGCCACAGCGACGTCACCGTGTTCGTCCCGTCCTGGAGGAAGGAGCAGCCCAGACCGGACGTCCCCATCACAGGTAGGAGGACTCCAGGTGAGGCACGGGGCCTGCCGGCGCGGGGCCCGGCGCGGGGCCCGGCGCGGGGCCCGGCGCGGGGCCCGGCGGCACGTGGAACCTGCTCCGCTCAGCAAACAGCTTCCAACACAGAACGACTGCTGCAAAACACGGGGCGGAGCCTCTGGATCAGAACCAGTTTGAACATTAAAACTTCCGTCTCCAGAACCAGAGCTGATGAATCATGACCTGAATACAGGAACACTTCCTCTTCCCTGCTAATCTGCTAATTGCTGAGCTAATCATAGCTTAGCATGTCTGCTAACTTTGCTAATGCTTAACACACCAAACTTCCCCTAAATTAATTTTTCCAGATAATTTCTGAAGTATTTTCTTGGCTGTTTTATAAACTTTCAGTTGAACAAAGTTCAACTAATGTGTTTTTAGACTTTTGTTTTAATGCTCTTATTTTGAAGTCTGTTTAAGAAGCGGTTCTGCTTCCTCTCTTCAGAAACTATTTAAAAAATGCCAAATATAGAACAAACAAATAAATTATGTATACAGAATAATATGACACATTAGCAAACGACATTGGGTGCTAGAGGAAATAAATACATCCAAATATTTCCATAGATGAATGCTTTGAGAGACTGCTCACTTCTCCACTCGTGAAGCAGGAAATGACGAATATATTAACTTCACCAAACTTCAAACTGTCCCAGTCTTCATCCTGACAGAATGAAACCTCTGGCGTGTGAAGCTCGGTTCTGCAGCAGGACGTGGTTAGCTGTGACGCTCTGAAGGGAAAAACCCTCGGGTCACTTCTTGGTTTTCTTTCCAGACTCCGAGTGAAGAGCTTTACCTGCTCTTCTTCTTACTGAAATCATGACGATAAAAATGTTGTTTTTTTCCGCTGGTTGGAAAAAAAGACGAGCTTGTGCTGCAGCTTCATCTGGAGGAAAACGCAGCTGGTTTGCATCATGAACATGAACAGATTGTTCATGCAGATAAACTCTGGCTGCAGGATGTGAGTTTAATTAACCAGGTCACATCAGGCTGCAGAGGAAAACCCCATTCTAGAACCAGAACCAGAGTCAGAACCAGAGTCAGAGACTGGAGTCGTAGTTTTAGGACTCAAACGAGATGAAATGACCTTGAATTGATGATGAAACCTGAAATTCTTTCCTTTAGCCTCATTAAGCGCCGGCAGCCTGTGAAGAACCAAACGGTTTCTGATCCAAACTGTTTCACTAGAGATTAATAAACGCCTGTCTGAGTTTATAACTTCAGCTGAATGCAGCTATGAACCCAGAGGTCAAAGGTCAGGGTCAGAAAAACCAACTGGAACAGGTCCCATGAAGAAGCAGCTGATGCTGACCAACTGTTGACTCAAAAATCCAACATGGCCGCCTCCGGTGGAGAAGAGCTGCAGACAAACGTTTTTTATGAAAATGGAAATTATAGATTTCATTTTTCTTAATCATGTGATTTAATTGATTGTGTTACTTATTGTGACAGATTTACACAGTTCCAACGAGGGTTGATCATTTATCACATCGATTGATTTATTGTGAAAAAATATTTTTTAATAAGACTTTCGATTTATTGTTGTCCTGATAATTTTCAGTTAATGTTAAAAGAAACTGACTGACATGATATTTTTCCTGTTTTTAACTTTTATTTGCACCATTCACAAAGCAAGACTCGGTGTTACCGTTACAAACGGCGCCCCCTGGCGGCGGTGCAGGAAGCCCAGCTAACGGCGCTGACGTTCTGCCCCTCTGAGCAGATCAGCACATCCTGCTGGAGCTGGAGAAGAAGAAGATCCTGGTGTTCACGCCGTCCCGCCGCGTCGCAGGGAAACGCGTCGTCTGTAACGACGACTGCTTCATCGTGAAGCTCGCCTTCGAGTCGGACGGCGTCGTCGTGTCCAACGACCTTTACCGCGACCTGCAGGGCGACAGGCCCGAGTGGCGCCGCTTCATCGAGCGGCGGCTGCTCATGTACTCCTTTGTCAACAACAAGTAAGCTCCGCCCCCTCCGCGTCCCGCCACACTAACGAGCCGCCGCCATTTCACTGATGGCTCACTTCGACCCGACAGGTTCATGCCGCCAGACGACCCGCTGGGCCGACACGGACCCGACCTGGACAACTTCCTCCGGAAGTTCCCAAAGACGCAGAAGAGGCCGGCGTGTCCCTACGGTGAGACGTCACTTCCTGCTGCGGCAGGAAGTCCTTCAGGCTCAGACTCCACAAACAGGAAGCAGAAACATTCTGTCAGCTCAGGGTCCAATAGGAGACCAGAACACTGATCTGGTTCTACCGGGTTCAGATCGGACCCAAACACCCAGAACCGATCAGATCAGAACCCGTCCCTCTCTGCCTCTCCTTCCAGTTTTGGCCGGGTTCTGCTGATCCAGCCGGGTCTCGCTGACCAGGCCTAGTAGAACCTTTAGACATCAGAACCGGGTCTGGGTTCTGGACGGGTTCTGTCAGAGGAAATGTTTCAGTTTGTGGATATAAACTATAAATTTTAATTGAGTTCTGATGAGGTTCTGTGAGACCCGGTTCTGACAGAACCTTCTGGTTTCTGCTTCCAGGGAAGAAATGTACGTACGGGACCAAATGTAAGTTCCTCCATCCGGAGCGGTCCAAACAGAACCCCAGCCCGGTTCCAGACCCAAACCCGTCTCTGGTGGACGACCTGGCCCGGAAGCTGACTCTGGCCCACGGCAGCGGTTCTGGAAGGAAACCGGAACCGGTCCGGTCCGGACACCGCTCCGGCAGGAAGTCCCAGTCCAGGAAGGAGAAGGCGGGCCAGCAACCGGACCGCGGACCCGTCCGGAACCAGGGCTCCCAGGACCAGCTGGACTCCGGCCTGGGATCCATAGACAGTCAGAACCCGTGGAGTTTCCCCGACCCAAAGTACGCCGCTCCGTACAGAACTGGGCCAGTACCGTTCTGCAGTGGCTGCTCACACGGCCCGTTCCAGATGGTTCCAGCCGACCCGGCCCGCTACAGCCCAACCCGGTACCCCAGCTGTGGCCCGGTTCCGCTCAGCAGGCCCGCCTACAGCCAGCCTCCGGACTTCCAGCACCGCAGAGTCCAAACCCACCAGCACCGGTACTGGTCCGACCCGTTCGGACGGATCCCCGAGGCTCACGGCCCGGCAGGGGACCGGGGCGCATGGGAGACTGGTCCAAGTCCAGAACCGGGTCCAGAACCGGGTCCGAAGCAGAGGGAGGTGGTCCGGAAGAAGCTCCTGGCCATCTTCAGCGCCCAGCTGGTGGATTCGGCCATGGAGCGGTTCCCCCAGTTTCTGGACCCTCAGGTTCTGGTGGCAGAGATCCTGGCCCTCCAGAGTCAGAACCGGTCGCTGAGGTGAGTCCGGTCTGGTCCGGTCCGGTCGGTTCGGGTCAGATCGTCCCTCACACCAGCATCAGTTGGTGTGTTTTGGTATCGTGGTATCCACCTGGGAATAATCCCAACGCTCTGGATCCAGACCGGGTCGAATCGGGTCAGATCAGACCGGGTTGAACCGGGTCGGGTCAGATCAGACCGGGTCGAACCGGGTCGGGTCAGATCAGACCGGGTCGAACCGGGTCGGGAACCAGCGCTGGTCATCTGATACAAATTGTATCTTTATTTAATTTAAGTAGCTGAGCTCGGCCCGTTTAGAGCGTTACTGGGTCAGAACCTCCAGAACCTTTTCCTCCATGATGTTCTCATTCAGACAGAAACACCTCGACCTTTGACCTCAGTCATAATAATCATTTTGATCAATTAAATTCATGAGCTGCTCTACTGTTAAGCTATGGTTGTTGTGTTTCTAATTATTTTTAGGCTGACCGGTCCGGTCCAGATGAACAGAACCATGAGGTTCTGACCAAACAGAAACGGACCTTTAAACCGGCTTGTGATTGAATATCAATCATTTTTATGTTAGGAAATAAAATCTGGATTTTATTTCATTTTAGAGCCAAAATATGGAAGTATTGTTCAATCTGGCCAGAGGGGGCAGTAGTGAGCTGCAGCGCTCTGCGATGGAAACCATGGCAACAGTTTGTACAATCTGTCTGGACGGTTCTGGAACCGTTTTAATCCGGTTTTAATCTGCAATCTGAACCGGTTTAGACCAGACAGCTAATCCTGGATGGGAACAGATTCACCTTCATCTCTAAATGAGGTTCAGTTCTGCTGCTGACTGGGAATTATTTTTGATTTTCCTGTTTTTATTTTCTGCTTTTCGTTATTTGTGTAAAACTTTAAATTGTTCTGTTTTATTTTTTTAATAAAGAACCTTTAAGGACCATTTGCCTTTGTGTATTCACATGGATGTAAAGCTAAGTGGGTTGTTATAAAACCAGCATCGTAATAAAACTCCATATTTTACATTAACATTGACTGAACTTGTACATCTGTGGAGAGCTTTGAAATCTCTGAAACAAAGTCTGTAATTTTTCAATTTTTACCTTTTTCTGCCATTTCTTCTTGACTTTTGCTCCATGGAGGTTTTGTTGCCTTGAACTCAGTCATAATGGTTTATGTGGGCCGGAGGGGAACTTAGGGCCCAATTGATGAAATGTCCACCAGATGGCGTCATTGTCTGGGTTTCTGTCGCTGCTGGGGTTATTAGAGGGTGGGTAGCATTTGGGAAATGAGCCAAATGAACCACACACCCTATTTAGCACCCAATTAGCTTTCGGCCATCTTATGTAAAGTGAAAATATGAAGTAATACAGCAGCTCAATGAAAGCCTGGTATAAAATAAATTAAATAAAGCTTATCACATAGGCGTAACTTCCTGAAGGACTGGTGTGGACAATCCCCACCAATATTTCCTGAACCTTTTTCTCTTCATCTATGTAACTCGGCAGCAGCTGCGCTTTGTATTAACAGCCAGTTAATGCTTTTTAAAATCCCTTAGTAAAACGTAAATGGCAGGTTAGCTCAGTGATCTAGTGGATTGGACATAATGTGATTTACTGCGTTGCATTGAGTCAGGATGTCGGCGGTCGGGAAAATGACACAATCAAGCAAAGAATCTGAGACGCAAAGTTTTGAGATTAATTGTCAACACTATGACAGCAAGAGAACAAGGTCTAAAGCAGGGGGTCACACATCATTGAAAAATACAAAGTTTGATTCATTTGGTTTTTACAGTTTTTACTTATTCTGCTTTTGAAATGTTTAATAACAATTTGATTGTTACAGAATCTCATGTTGTTGATGTTTTTAGCACTTGATAAAATCAGACAATAAAAGGCAACTATGTGATAATTCTTCACAAAAAATATTAGTGAATTGTAGGTAAGCATTCAGCAAATATACAGACTTATTCCATAAACTAGAATATGACAATGAAAATATGTGAACATGAAAAGTTCCTTTGTCAGCAGTTCCATCACCAAGTGAAATACATTATATAGCTTAATTAGATTACTTTTGTTTTAACACATTTATATTTCATAGTATGTTTAATACCTTCTAAAAGATTATTTTCGAACGGTACTATTAATCTGACAAGCCTGATCAGGACGTATATGCTAATTTATTGAATAAGACTGTCTGGCGTTCACATGTAAGTTTTGGTTTTATTCTTAGCAGTAGAAAAGAAAAGGCCTTCCAGTGACTGTGGTGCATCATCGCCCCCTTGGATTACCGTAATCTGCGATGAAATCAAACAAAACTTCCACAGGTAGGATGTATTTATAAGAAATCTGCTGAGTAAGCAGATTGTGACGTAGCATGGATGTGCATCACCACAAGGTAGGACGGATTTACGGGTAGCACAGATAAACAGAACACCTGTCTGGTGAGGCCTTATCTACCTGGTGAGGTAGATAAGACCGATGGGTCCCTGCAGCCTTCTCCCCAGTAGGTGGCAGTCTGTAGCAAAGGACTGTCTGAGAGCTGAGACGATGAAGGCTCTGAACAAAGTCAGGCTGTCACGCTTTATAGACCTCAGAAACCGGACCAGACAGTACCAGTCCCAGCCTCCCAGGGTGTCCGACCCTCTTACACCCAAACCAGGAGCTGTGTCCACATTGTCAGTTCTCTGGTTCCGATTCACCTTTGGTCCTGAGAAATGGATCATGACTGAAAGAAAGATCCCAGATGTGCGAATGTCCTGCTGGACGCAGATGTGGTGAGGAGCGCCATCATCTGGAAGGAGGTGGAAGCCACAGCTTCTGTGCATCCAAAGTTACAATGGACCTGAACCTGGTACCGCTGACCGACCAGCTTAGACAGACTGGGCCAGTGGACCAGAACCAGCACCGGGGGTTCTGCTCCTCTCCGCTCTCCCTCCAGACTCTGAGAGTTTGGACCTCTGAACCAGAACAGCCCGGTTCTGGTTGTCTTCAGGTGAGACGCTGCTGTTCTGGATCTGTCTGAGCGTATTGGACCCAGAGGTTCTGGCTGCAGCCTCATCCCGTCCTGGCGAAACTCACCAGAGTTTGGAGGTTTTCAGGACCTGCAAAATATCAACAAATGTTTTTATCTAATATTTCAATGCACTTGAAATAAGACTAAAAAAAACCTTCAGGTAGAGTTTATACATTAATTACTCCTGAATATTGTTTTAGAAGTTTCTCTCTCAAATTTCCTCATTTTTATAAGTAAAAAAAAAATCTGCCAATGAAACAGCACTTCTTTTTAAAATCAATATTCAACAATTATTAACCTAAACAGGCTGATAGATGTTGCTGATAAGTAACTTTTAAATGTTACTTCAGTTCAGCAGGAAGTTTCCTGACAAACTTCTGCAGGTCAGAAGATCGAGACCCAGAACGAGTCAGTCAGCTGCTCTGACCTCCACTGGCTCAGTGTGTGTGTGTGTGTGTGTGTGTGTGTGTGTGTGTGTGTGTGTGTGTGTGTGTGTGTGTGTGTGTGTGTGTGTCAGGACTCTGGGTTCTGTTTATTTCCGTTATGTTCTACTTCACCTTAGTGCTGCTGGTTATCCTGGTTTCATTAGTTCAAAATGCTTCACATGAATTAGAGGAAATACAAACAAAACTAAACCAAAAGAAAAACAAAAAGGTAAAGTATAGAACTACATATTGGTTTCCATGTTTAATAAGAATAAATAGTTCATAATTAATGAACTAACAGGAGTTTGCTCTAATTCCTGCTCTGCGTAGTATTTCTAGTTACGTCTATTTCTTATAGTTGCTTATGACTCTGGTTTCTTTAGCTTTCATTTCGTTAGCTCTAGTTATTCTTTAGTGTCAGTATTATGTCCAGTCTGGCAGCAGCTCCAGCTGCTCTCACCTGTAACCACCACCTCATCGGCCCGGTCCGTTGGACCAAAGCTCTGCCTCCTGGTATTAAGCTCCTCATTCTCAGTCACTACTTGCCGGTTGGTCTTTTCCTCCTGGCTCCCATGTCTCTGTTTTTGGGTCAAAGGCTTCCTGGACAGAAGGAGGCGGGTTTCATCCCGGTTCTCCGCTGCCGAGCAGGAAGCTCAACTGAACAGAAACAAACTCCAGAAATGTTTTCAGTCTGATTTTATTCTATAAAAATATTTGATATAAAAAACATTTCTGATAAACAAGAAACAGAAATGAAATAGAGTTTGGAGCAGACTGCCGGTGAGCCGACATCAGAACTCTGAGCTCCATAATTTTATTTTTATTTTATTTTACAGTCTGCATGTTTCTAAGCAACACTTTTTCTTCTAAGCAGCTTTTCCATGAAAAATCCAAACTGCAGCTGGTTTGTCCTGTAAACACGTCGACTAACAGGATGAATGAAACGTCTCCTGGTTCTCCTTTCTTATGTTCATCGGTCCATTTCACTGAAAACCGGGTCGGAGGCTCTATAGCAGAAAACATGTTTCCTGTTCCTGCTGGGATAAAATCTTCCTGAAATGATGGGAATCAGTTTATTCTCTGCTTCCACCATGTGGTGAACTTTGACCTGGACCGAAACTGAACCTGAATGTTCTGCAGTCAGAGAAACGGTGGGCTGTCGGCGCTGAACATGGCGCTAACTGCTAATGCTAACATCAACCAGAGACATGGAGCTTCTGCCTGCTGAACACAAAGAAACTAAATCCATAAATAGAAACAATCACAAGTCAGAGATAATCAGGCTTCTGATGGACGTCCATCTTTCACACGTTTAGTTTCATAAACTGATCTTTTATCTGTTTTACAAACTAGAATAAAACTGAAAGCAAAATGACAAACATTTTATCTTTTATCATGCATCCAAACAAGACTAATAAATTATTCAATTTTTTATATTTCTAAGCCCAGCTGGGAACCCGTGGTTCCGACCCGCCTCCCGACACTGAGAGACGAGTCAGAACCAGTCCGGCTGAACGTGGCGATCCTGGAACGCTGCAGGAACGACCGACGTGAGACAACCTAATGTAGCACCAGAACCAGAACCAGAACATTTGTCCTGGACCTGGTGGACTTTCTTCTCCTGGGATTTAAAGGAGCAGGTCGGGTTCTGGTTCTGAGGAGCAGGACGGGTCTCTGAGGCTGATCCTGGAGGAGAAACGGCCTAGTTAAAGTCCAGTTCAACCTGATGCTGCAGATTTCAGACCTCAGCAGCATCAGCGGATGAAGAGTAAAAGTTCTCAGCCAGTTTCTTCATTCTCTTGTTGCTGAGCGGCGAGCGGCTCGGCCCGGTTCTGGACGCTGAACGAAGCACGATATGTCCATCATCATCATCATCATCAGGAGGAGCGTCCACTTCATCGGCCTGCTTCTGTGCGCTGCCTCCTATCAGCTCGTCTTTCTTCAACTTTGGATGGAAGCAGGTGTAGTAAACGATCCTCAGAACCAAACCCAAGGCGTAGCCGGCGACCACGGCGCCCCAAACGATGGCCGCCTGCAGACAGGACAGCTCAAAGCCAGGAGGATCCCAGCTCATCTTCCAGAACCACAGTCCACAGAGGACAAAGATGTCCAGCAGGATCCAGGCGTGGTACAAGATGGCCCGGTTCCTAGTCTTCCCGTCCACCACGTTAAACCAGTCGAAGTACCAGATGAGACCCACGGTGGCCCGGTACAGCCACTCCCCCCCAACGCTGTCCATGAAGTCTGTGTCGGCCCTCCAGGTGAAGTAGCAGAAGAGCAGCCAGGAGCAGATGAAGTGTGTGAAGATGAAGCAGGGAAACACGGAGGCGAAGAGGGCGAGCGCCACGATGCGGGCGGCCAGGAGCAGCAGGTTCCAGGTGAAGAAGACGAGCGAAGACAGAACGGACTGTTTCTCCTTCCCCGGCAGGAAGGAGCGTAAGCAGCGGTGGTAGGTGGTCACGCAGTACGCCACGGCGGACAGCGAGCCGACGGTCTTCAACACTGAGGAGGAAGAGACGACAGAAGGGTCAGAGGTCATCACACACTGAAGCTGCCTTCACACAAACCCAACATGAAACCAGCAGCCGTTGCACAGGTCTGTTACCCTAAACCCTTAACCCTTTACCACCTGGGTAGTTCTTATTTCCGCCACCAGGTGGCTATTGGAGGGCATTAATGCCTAGTTCTGAGGATTAAATATTTCAGAGATCAGAGTGATGAGCAGTTTAATCCAGCTGTCCAGCAGTGTGCGCCTGTTGGAAGTAGATTATATGATTTGCGCTTCACCCTTTTTGCCTTAGAGGTGTATCTACGCACCATTTGGTCAAGTATTATGAATCTTTCATAGTAATTTGAGGAGCTAATCTCTATTCACAGCAATGCATAATTATGATCTATTTCATGTAGTTCATGGCTTTGGCGAATAAAATCTTGGTCATTTTTATTGTGACTATTTTCAGGAGTTGTGGTTAATATTTATCTGTATTAATTTTCATTTTATATTAATTAGCTTTTTACTTTGTGCTAGAATTTGGTCAGAAATGATCCACAACAAATGTCATCTGAGGCTGCCATCCACCGACGGCCCACCAGCAGGTAAGGCAGGTGAACCGTCAACCCACTGCAGGAGAACCTGGTACCGCCATCGTCCTACAAGTCACAAAGATCTCTGGCTACTCCACTCAGTCGCAGGTGAAATCAGATCAAATCGAACTTTATTTTTATGCTCATGAAAACATCAGGCTTCCTGGTGCAACCTCAAAGCCAAGTGCCAACCATGTGAGAGGAAGCATCTGGATATCCTGCACGAGGTTAGTACCAGCCAAATGACTGGCAGCTGGCGAACCTCATGCCTGGTGAGTTCAGGCATGAGGAACTCAACTGGCATGAGTGAGTTCCTCATGCCAGCTGAGTTCCTCATGCCAGCTGAGTTCCTCATGCCAGCTGAGTTCCTCATGCCAGCTGAGTTCCTCATGCCAGAGGAACTCAAGTTGCCATGACAAGTTGACATGGCAACTTGTCAGATGACATGACAAGTTCCTCCGGGTTTTCTTGTAGTAAAGCCAGAGAAACTTTGCTACAAGCAGTACAGCAACGAATTATGCACAGCCTCCACTATCTTCTTGCAAAACAATATGATCCTCTGGGATTTATTATTCCACATACAGTCAGAGTTGAGATCATTGTGCAGCGACTTTGGGACAAGAAGACGCTTCCTGAAGCGTCTGCTCCAAGTTTGGACGTCATGGATACTCAATTACTCAATTGTCCGACGACCTTAACCAGATGCTGCACTGACTGCAACTCAGACTGGACTGACCAATCAGATCAATCCATGGGTTTCATGATGCATCTGATTGGGCTTATGGATCTGTGGTGTATCTGCGCATTGACGATGGTGATGGAGAAGTAAAAGTGGCGTTATTAGCTTCCAAATCCAGAGTTGCACCAAAGAAGCTGTTATTGATAACACGACTCCAGTTGTGTGGATGTTTAGCTGGGGCAGCTTCAGTGCTGCTCAAAGAACTCATCAAGATCCAAGAGGTGGCATACTGGTTCCATAACGGTACCCAACTGGCTTCAGTCCAACTCCTGCACATATAAAGTGTTTGTATGCAAAGGACAGCAGAGATAAAGGAACTGCCAGACATTTTACTTCTGTCCTCTCACCAGTCTCCAAACTCCTGATCTATCATTATGACAGTCAACTGGACCGGCTGCAGAGTGTGGAGAAAGTCCTGGCTAATCTGCCAGGAGGCACCAGCAACTGTGTGGACAGCAGAAAGGCCGACCTCCAGACTCTCCTCCCTCCTTTTCTGACTGATTTTCTGTTTCGCTGTTTTGGCAGCAGGATGCAGAGAAAGCAGGTTGGGCGTCGGCTCTGGAGAACTTCACCACAAAGTTCCCCCTGACCTGCTGCTGGGTCCCCTGACGTTCTCTACAGAACCTCAGAGGCCAGAACCAAGAGAGCTGCTCCCTGCAGAGGTCACCGGGTCAGAAGCCATTAATCCAGCTATGCTGGGTTTCAGAGAGTCATTTAGGGCTCTGGAGATGTTTGGCCAGCAGAAGGTTCTGATGTTGAAGGTTCAACAATCTAAATGTCTGTTTCTCTCCAAAAAAGGAGGGAATCGCCATAGCAACCAGTGAATTAAAGGCGTTTTCTCCATCCATGGATCCTTTCTAAACTCTGACTAGAATATATTAAAGTCAAAATAGGTGAGAACTCAACAGGAAGCTTCAGATAGACTCTTCAAAATAAAAGTCTTTCACAGCTTAGACTAATATGAATTATAAACAGACTGACTGGTTTTACTGCTGGTGCTGGTAAAGTTAGAGGAAATGGGAACCTTGGAACGGCTCCAGCGACCCCTCCTGCAGGAGGACGGCGAGCATGAGGACGATCTGCGGCGCGCTTTCTGAGAACGTCTCGATGATCCGCAGCATGCTGAGGTCCTGGGTCAGGAACGCCGCCGTCTCTTTCACCTGGCTGTCACTGCTGGAGCAGCAGCTCTTCACAGACGTCTCCATGACGGCTGCATGTCTGAAAGGAAACCGGTTCCACCAAGTTAATAACCAGCTGGATTTCATAATAATCATCATCCTCCTGTTTCCAGAGCAGGTTGAACTCGACCGGATTCCCTCAGAACGTGAGTCAGGAGATGAACCGTCACATTTCCTCCATCGGCCTGCGGAGGTTCACACATGACGCAACAGGAGCCGAGACCAAACACCTGACTGGCTGTGTGTGTGTGTGTGTGTGTGTGTGTGTGTGTGTGTGTGTGAGAGAGAGACAGGTCATACTATGACTGCATGTTGCTCTAACACATGATTAACTTCAGAAACCACAACTCAGAAAACATCTCAACAAGATGAGATGGAGAGAAAAAAACTGTATTTTTACTCTTCAGCTGCATTTTAAACATTCAGTTGAGCTAAAAATGATTCAAACTCCTGATGAGTTTTTGGCCTAAAGTAAAAATGTAATTTAATCATCAGGTTTCCTCTTCAGCCCCGTTAGTGTTAAGATTAGGGTGATGGCACGGAGGCCCTCCAGAGATCATCACTGCACATAAGTCCTCAGAAACACCAGATATAGAAAATATTAAATAGTTGTTGTCATTAACTAACTTCTTGGTAAAATAAAAATAAGTTGAAATGAAAATCTGATACAGAGATGAAATATTTTTGGCTTTACTGTAATTTTTATGGAATTAAAACTTTACTGAATAAGACATAAATACAACACCTTAAGGGGTTTTTGTGTTATTGCCACTTATTCATAAATCTATTTACATTTTTATTCACCTTATATAAAATGTTTGAATCGAAATAAATGTGATAAAAATATTTGTATTTCAAGTTCAGCGTGTTTCCTATTTTAAAATATTAGGAAACACATTTAAAGTTTTTTATTTTTAATATCTTCACTCTGATCGTTTGGAGCAGAAACTGAAGCTCCATGTCTCCGGTTCTGTTCGGACCGGTTCGGTTCGGTTTTCCTCGTTCAGCTGTCACTTCCTGTAAAGTGGAAGGTTTTACAGAAAGATAAACGGAGTTCCTCCCTCTGGTTACATAAAACTCCCGCTGAAGTTCTGGAGGAACTTTGGACGCACCTGACGTAGATCCCCAACTGGACCCAGTGCAGAACCGCGAGGCCGGGCTTGGCGGACTCCTCCACTCTGGTCTTCATCTCAAAACGGTCATAGCTGTACCAGAGCCAGGAGTAGAGCTGCACCAGCACCGAGGAGCCAATGAGCAGCACCAGCAGCACACCGAGGCACAGGTACGATCCCTCCCTGTAGAACTCCGCAGCAGCCAGGACGTCCAGACAGATATCGACCAGGAACAGAGGCAGACCGGCGGTGGTCAGCAGACAGTCCACTCGAAACTTCATGATTAGTCCCTGAACAACTACATTACTACAACTGACAGCCAGTTAAATACAAGACCGAAAGGAAGAGCCGAAGTTCAAAGAGTCACTAACTCCGCCCACAGAGGAGGCGTCTTAAAGGGACACGGAAGCTCTGCCGACGGGAGTATGGAGCTACATTGGAGCCATAAAGGTTGTTCAGAGTTTGTTAAAAAAAAACAAAAAAAAAACATTTAAATTGAAAAAAAGAGAAGACTTGCCACCTCCAATATGGCGGACTAGCTAACACTGACCACCAGCAATCAACCAACCAACCAATCAATTTTATTTATAAAGCAGCCTTCATACTAAAAGCAGCTCAAAGATCAATTTGGGCTTTACTGTAATTTTTATAAATGAAAACTTCAGTAAGAAGTTCAGATCAATAAAACAAACCATTCCCTCCAACCCCACATGGAGAAAACACAACTGCATGGAAAATGCACAAACTGGGCAGAAATGCTCCCAGTCAGAGCAGCAGATCCACAAACTGGGCCGTGATACTGGAAACACCATCAGTGAGTTCTGACTGGGACTGTTTTCGCCTTTATTACAGGGAAACAAAATAACATCCAGAAAACAAGAGCAGCACAGAAATTTAACATGATTGATGAACAAACGTAGAACAGTTAATTGCCTGTCAGATTATCAGGAAAATTACAGCACATTTAATTACAGCAACATGCTCAACTAACCATGGATCAGTTTTAAGACATTTCTAGTTTCTAGTTCCTGAATAGGAATATTTTGTCCAACTTGAGAACCCAGAGGACTGAAACTGAAACATTACAATCAGAATCTGACACTGAAAAAACTAAAAACCTCAATCTGTAAAGCAGTTTTGAACGTTTTTCAGTTTCAGTATTTTCTTAACTAAATTTTCTTAAACTGTATGGAGCGTATTTAGTTCCATACCAGGAGAAACAGCAGCAGGAGAAACTCTGGAAAAACTGTAAAACATTTTAATTTAATTCAAGATTTACTGTAGAAAACACAAACCAGATTCACCGAGGTCATCCAGAGAAAACAGAGCGAAGCAAAGGTCAGAGAGCAGCTGGTCGCCATGGCGATGCGTCGTCTCCATGGAGACGCATGGTCACCATGGAGATGCGGTCCGGCTGTCTTACATTCAGACGCTTCATCAAAACAACCAGAGGTTTTATTCATCACCCCGTCTCCTTCAGGCGGAGAACCAGAACCCGCAGCACTGCTGTTAGTGGTCCGATCCGGTTCGGTCCATCCTGAGATCCTTCCTGAGGTAGCTAATTGGTTGGAACCAGAACCAGAACCAGGTGTGGTTCTGGTCTCACTAAATGTTCCTGAGATGTCCAGATGTTGGAAACTCCTGGATGTTTTCTGGAAACCGATGAGCCGAGTCGGAAGAGCCAATCAAAGCCCAGCCTGAAGTCTGACCCGGTTCTGATTCCGACCCAGGAGCAGAAAGTTCTGGATCAACTCTTAACCACTGAGTATGACGTCTGCAGACAGCCCCCCCTAGTGTCCAGCAGAGGAAGCTTCAGAAAACCAGGATCATTCCGATCAATCAGCCGGAATATTGGGATAAAACTGAAGTTTTTTGGAAAGATCAGATTCCTGAATGATGCTGGTGACTGTGACATTCCCAAAGAGACGTTCCGGTTTTTTTATCTTATAACACCAACACAGCAGCAACAGGGCCGGATTGAGAAGGATCAGGAACCTGGGCTGGAGCCAGTTTGGTGACCTACTCAAAAGTCAACTTCAGATATATTAAAATAAGGAATTTTACTCATTAATATGTGAGCTAACGCATCAGCAGGATCACATGTGAGAAGGCTCCATGTCTGGAGAATTAATAAAAATGTTTCTGATATTACTAAAATATTCTAGTCCTTGGGGCCGTCAGATCGTGTTGCCCTGGGCGACTGCCACTGTAAGGCCTTTGGAAAGGAAGCTGCTGCAACAGAACAGGAAGCTGTGCTCAGGAATGAGATGCCCCGGCCCCACCCACTCTGCCAATGACCCCGCCCACTCCCCAGGTAGCCCCGCCCACTCCTCAGGTAGCCCCGCCCAGTCCCCTGGCCCCGGTGCGGCGCCGGTCGGTGTAGAAATGCTCGGCGTGGCAGGCCATGCGCTGGTTGAGCAGCGGGGCGGCCGGCGCTCCGTCCTGGATGGGGAGGGCCCTGAAGGCCACGTCGGAGTCGGGCAGGTCGTGTGGGTCGCGGTCCAGCGGCCGCGGCAGCGTGGGGTGGAAGCGGCAGTAGTAGAGCGTCTTGAGCAGCAGCCCCAGCAGGTAGCAGAGCGGCAGGGCGAGCAGCAGCGCCGCGCCGTACGCCGCCGTCTGGACAGGGTCTCTGTAGCTCCACCAGGTGGCGAGGAGGACGGCCACGTCGGCCGTGACGAAGGTGTGGTAGACGAGGCTGCGGCCCAGCGTCCGGCCCTCGGCCACGTTGAACCAGCTGAAGTACCAGATGAGGCCCACGGTGGCGCGGTACAGCCGCTCGCCGGCGGCGCTGTCCATGAAGCCGGTGTCCTGCCGCCACGCCCACAGAACCAGCGCCGGCCACAGCAGCAGGAAGTGGAGGGCGATGAAGCCGGGAAGGACGGAGGAGAAGAGGGCGAGGGCGGCGATTCGCGGGCCAATCAGCAGCAGGTTCCACAGGAAGTAGACGATGGAGGAACCCCAGCGCTGCTCGGCCTTGTCTGGCAGGAAGGAGCGCAGAGAGCGGTGGTAGTCCACCACCATCCAGGACACGGAGGCGACGGAGGCCGCCACGCTCACAACTATACACACACACACACACACAGCACTGTAAATCAGAGTCAACATGATTTAACTTCTGCTGAATGTTTGGCTTCTTAGTGAATCACAACGTTAACTTGAATCAGATAAATTAAGTGGATTTAACTTATTATTTTTACATTGTTATTCTGAGTGTTTGATTTAAATCAATGGGAGCCTTTTGAGTTAAAAACACTAAAGATTAACTTGGTTAATTTGAAATAAGGTGGAAGGTTTGTGACAGTCGGGATTGGCCAGCCAGGTATCCCACAATGCATTGTTCCACCAGCAGCAGCAGCTAATTAAAACACTTTAATTTGTCACAAAAATCAACTTAAAGATGTTTGATCTTTGTAAACTCCATCAGTTCATCAGGAACCAGTGATCAGCTGCTGTTTGGTTTTACACACATCAAACTGAACGGAGTCGTTTATTAACTTTAACTTTTGATCATTTTACTGAAGAACTGAGCAAACTATCACTGCTGCCTACTTCATGTCACAGTTTGAGGAGAGAAACAGATAAAAAGCCAGGAACTATTTCAATCAGGCCATTTTCTTCTTCTTAATAATAATAATCTTTATAATAACCAGGTTTGTCCCATTGGGATCAACAGATGTGGCCAGGACTGGCGCTAATATATTAACCTCAGTCATTTCAAGTTAAAACGTGTCTTCAGAAAGTTTTGGTTATCAGCACAAATTTAATGTTTTTATTCTGGTGTTTATTAAAATCCCCGAATCCGGTTTGAGCTGCATGCTTTTATTTTTGGTGTAGCAGTTAGCTTGGTAGTTAGCTCAGCCGTTAGCGTTTCACAGAGCAGAGGGTGTACTTACTTTAGAATAAGTTTCTGGTTAGTAATTCACTTAATTT
The DNA here is from genome assembly GCA_903066825.1 of Alfaro cultratus. NCBI lineage: Eukaryota > Metazoa > Chordata > Actinopteri > Cyprinodontiformes > Poeciliidae > Alfaro > Alfaro cultratus. The sequence continues at coordinate 539 of CAEFZX010019698.1, read as the reverse complement.
GTTAATTAATTTCAGTTTGGGACGTGGGTGTTTCACAGTATAAATAGGTTTTAGGTAGCTCATTATGCACGTGGGTGGTCACATGGTTTTTACCAGTCGTCAGTCTACCAGCCAGTCAGTCTACCAGTCAGTCAGTCTACCAGTCGTCAGTCTACCAGCCAGTCAGTCTACCAGTCGTCAGTTTACCAGTCGTCAGTCTACCAGTCAGTCAGTCAGTCTACCAGTCGTCAGTTTACCAGTCAGTCAGTCTACCAGTCAGTCAGTCTACCAGTCGTCAGTCTACCAGCCAGTCAGTCCACCAGCCAGTCAGTCTACCAGTCGTCAGTCTACCAGCCAGTCAGTCTACCAGTCAGTCAGTCTACCAGTCGTCAGTCTACCAGTCGTCAGTTTACCAGTCGTCAGTCTACCAGTCAGTCAGTCTACCAGTCAGTCAGTCAGTCTACCAGTCGTCAGTCTACCAGCCAGTCAGTTTACCAGCCAGTCAGTTTACCAGTCGTCAGTCTACCAGCCAGTCAGTCTACCAGTCGTCAGTCTACCAG
>CAEFZX010019696.1:45000-74114 GCA_903066825.1 Alfaro cultratus | reverse complement strand
TGTCCTACAGAGACAACCTGTCCCATAGAGACATCCTGTCCCATAGAGACATCCTGTCCCATAGAAACAACCTGTCCCATAGAGACAACCTGTCCTATAGAGACATCCTGTCCTAGAGAGACATCCTGTCCTATAGAGACAACCTGTCCTATAGAGGCATCCTGTCCCATAGAGACATCCTGTCCTAGAGAGACAACCTGTCCCATAGAAACATCATGTCCTATAGAGACATCCTGTCCCATAGAGACATCATGTCCTATAGAGACAACCTGTCCTATAGAGGCATCCTGTCCTATACAGACAACCTGTCCTACAGAGACAACCTGTCCCATAGAGACATCCTGTCCTATAGAGACAACCTGTCCTACAGAGACAACCTGTCCCATAGAGACATCCTGTCCCATAGAGACATCCTGTCCCATAGAAACAACCTGTCCTATAGAGACAACCTGTCCTATAGAGACATCCTGTCCTATAGAGACAACCTGTCCTATAGAGACATCCTGTCCCATAGAGACAACCTTTCTTATAGACACAACCTGTCCTATAGAGACAACCTGTCCCATAGAGACATCTTGTCCCATAGAGACATCCTGTCCTATAGAGACATCCTGTCCTATAGAGACAACCTGTCCCATAGAGACATCATGTCCTATAGAGAAAACCTGTCCTATAGAGACATCTTGTCCTATAGAGACAACCTGTCCTATAGAGACATCCTTTCCTATAGAGACAACCTGTCCTATAGAGAAAACCTGTCCCATATAGACATCCTGTCCTATAGAGACATCCTGTCCTGTAGAGACGTCCTGTCCCGTAGAGACAACCTGTCCTGTAGAGACAACCCGTCCCGTAGAGACATCCTGTCCCATAGAGGCATCCTGTCCCTTAGAGACATCCTGTTCTGTAGAGACAACCTGTCCCATAGAAACAACCTGTCCCATAGAAACAATCTGTTCCATAGAGACATCCTGTTCTGTAGAGACAACCTGTCCCATAGAGACATCCTGTCCTGTAGAGACAACCTGTCCCATAGAGACATCTTGTCCCATAGAGACATCCTGTCCTATAGAGACATCCTGTCCCATAGAGACACCCTGTCCTATGGAGACATCCTGTCCTGTAGAGACGTCCTGTCCCGTAGAGACAACCTGTCCTATAGAGACATCCTGTACGGTAGAGACAACCTGTCCTATTGAGACAACCTCTCCCATAGAGGCATCCTGTCCCATAGAGACAACCTGTCCCATAGAAACAACCTGTCCAATAGAGACATCCTGTTCTGTAGAGACAACCTGTCCCATAGAGACATCCTGTCCTGTAGAGACATCCTGTCCAGTAGAGACAACCTGTCCTGTAGAGACAATCTGTCCCATAGAGACATTCTGTCCTGTAGAGACAACCTGTCCTATGGAGACAGTCTGTCTTATAGAGACATCCTGTCCCATAGAGACATCCTGTCCCATAGAGACAACCTGTCCTATAGAGACATCCTGTCCTACAGCGACATCCTGTCCTATAGAGACAACCTGTCATAGAGACATTCTGTGTAGGATGTATTTTGTATTTTTCATCCTTTTGAAATATTTTCTCTTTCAAAGATGAGGATGCTGATATTTGCTGTAGATTTTCTAAATCTTTTACATCGTTCTGCTGCAAACAGACTTCATCATATAGAGCAAAAACTAAACACAAACTCTAGATTAATGATAGAAAAACTCCATGCAGCTTTTATTCATATCTGGTTTTTATCAACGTTAAAGAATCAGAATTTTTCACTTTGATCTTGGAATCTTGTCATAATCTCAAAAATCTGATTTTTATTTTTTAAACATTGACTTTAAGCTTAAAGTTCTGACTTTAATTTTAGATTTTTTCTTTAAATTCTGAATTTACTTTTAGAATATAAGTTTGGAATCACAATTTAATGTCAAAACTCTGAATTCTGATGTTATTCTTGGATTTCTGACTTTAATCTCAAAATTTTGACTTAATTTCAGCATAATGACCTGATTCAATAATTCTTCCAAGTAATAATTTAAATCCAGTTTTCTGACATTAAACATGAGGATTTTATTTTTACTCTTTGCCATTAAGTTAAATACATGATTCTGATTTTAATCTCAGAATTTTGACTTTTACCTCAAAATTTTTACTTTGCTCTCAGAATTAAAGTTCAGATCTATTATTTGATATAATTCTGACTTTAATCTCAAAACTGTGACTAAATTGTGAGGAAAACATTCTGACATTGAAGTAAAAATTCTGGTTTAGCTGCAGAATTAAAGTTTTTAAACCTGTAAAGCGTTTCACTGATCGTTTTCTGTGAACCAAACTGGTTTTATCTGCTGCTGGTGGATAAAACCATTAACCCGACGTAATTTAAATGTGTTAGTTATGTTATTTCAGAGTGTGAGGGATTTACCTCCTCCTTAACAGTTGTTTTGTGTGCTTCCTATATTCTTGCTTTATTTAATATTTTTGTTTTAATCATCTTCTCTTTTCTTTGAGGTCATGAGTTGCCATGGAAACGTATCCATGAGCAGTACTGGTGTTTCCAATCTGCCTTACTGGGAGATTGGTTTTTTTTTATTTTTGTTTGGGCTCAGCTTGGTTTTGTTGTGAAATTGTTAGTTGTAATTCTGTAAATATTTGTTTAGGTATATTGTATGCTTTTTTCCCCTTCTTCTACCTGGGAATGTAATTGTCTCCGCCCCTTAATTAGTGCTGGCCTTGCTTTAAAAGCCAGGTGGTTTGAATCAGCAGAGGTCGCTCCCTCCTGTTTGCCTGTCAGGCTGTGGATTGTAGTGAAATGTCCAAAGAACTGCATAAAGCAAAGATTTTGAGCTCTATAATTGCTGGACTCTGTCTGACTCTTCATCTCACAGCAACATTTGGTGTCAGAAGTGGGATGCAACTCTGATGTCCAGATAAGAGCTAATTATGGGTCCAAAGCAGCAGTCGAAAGGCCTGAAGGTGGCAGAAGCAGCTCCAGTGGAAGATGCAGAGCAGGACGGAGCTACAGGTCATATGCAGTCCAGTGATGAGACGGCATCTGTGGACATGAACAGCATTGCTGCCATGCTGGAAAGATGTCTGCAGTTCCAGAGTGACTTTGTTGACAGATGGGCCAAAGAAGAGAGTAAGCAAGAAAGGAGATGGCACCAGATACAGGTTGAAGTTAACAATCTGAGAGATGATCTGGAGAAGCAGCAGAAAGCTGAAGCTCAGTCAGGCCCCTCTTCAGAAGCAGATGTAGAGCCAGCTTCTCGGCACCAATCTAGAGGTGAGCAAGTACAAAGAGCTTGGATTCAATCTGAGATTCCAAAGTTTGAGGAGGGAGATGATATAGAACAATACCTGACAACCTTTGAAAGGTTAGCAACGGCAAACCAGAGGCCTGAGAGGGACTGGGCAGTAAGGCTGGTACCTCATCTCACCGGCAGGGCCTGAGCAGCACATGTTGCCATGGACGCAGAGGATTCCTGTGATTATGCTGAAGTAAAGGCAGCCATCTTGACAAAGTAAGAGATTAATGAAGAAGTGTACCGACAACAATTTAGAGAACCGGAGGTCCGTGTGAATGAAACCCCTCGTCAGTTCTACAACCGTCTGAAAGAGCTTTACCTGAAGTGGATGCAACCTCACAGGAGAAGACAGGAAGACATCGGGGAGATTCTCATCCTGGAACAGTTCTACAGTTCTTTGTCACCAGAGCTGAGAATCTGGGTCAAAGAGAGGAACCCAGCATCAGCACAAGAAGCAGCAGAACTTCTTGAGAACTTCCTGGCTGCAAGACCGGGACCAAAAGCTTCCCATACAACCTTCAACAGAAGTCCAGCTTAATGCAGGGGAGACGCAGACATTAGTAGGAAATTGTTTCCACGAGATACCAGATATTCTGCGGTGGAACTGGAGTGTCTGGCCATCAAATGGACGATTGACTCTCTGAGATATTATCTTCTGGGGCGAGAGTTCACCCTTGAGACTGACCATTGGGCACTGAAATGGTTGGAAGCCATGAAAGACACAAACAGTCGCATAACACAGTTTTTGATGTGAACGGAAACCATCCAGAACTCCCTGAAGTTTTGGCTGCAGATATTTAAATCTCGATTGACTCTTCCAAGGAACTCTGCTCTCATTTTCCCCCTTCTAACTTTCAGCAGTGGGTTGAGCTGAGCTGAGCCAACCACAGCAGATAAAGTGAAACCCACTGGAGAAAACTGTTCTCAATCTGTCCAAGATAAACAGTTATTATCCTCCATGTTTTTCTGGTTCTCTCTGCTTCTCGTTGAATGTTTTTACCTTTAATGGATCGCTGTTGGATCGTTTCCCGCCAGTGTTGCACAACCTGCAGGTTGAGCTGCACTCAACCTTTCTTTCCTGCCAGTAATTTTCTCTAAAAAATGCACATGCTTTCCAGTGAACTACCCAGGATGTGATGTCATTTTGTGCTGCTCGCCCATATATTTGTTGGCAGAACCTTCCAGAACCTTCCAGAACCCTGACCTGCAGCATCCAGAGCAAAGATGGGGAAAGCAAACTCCTGCCTCAAGTTAGCTTTTGTCCTCCTCAATGTGATTTTCGTGGTGAGTCCAAGGATGTATCATTTCTGATTCTTTGGCAGCTTTGATTATTTCTTGCTTTATAAATATGCAAACCAAGTTGTTACTTTGCCACCATGTTAGTGCAGTTGTAGGAAAAACTGTTTTTTTTGTTAGGATCTTCATTAGTTTCCACCAACATACACAACATTGGTGCGATATCACATTTTACAGATTACACACACACAACACTTTCTCTTAAAAAAAAAAAAAGAAGAAAATGTTCTTTTTAAATCTCTGTTTTTTGGTCATTATTCCATTCCTGAATTGTTCAATATGCAACAAGAGTATCTGGTAAAATTATGTATTCGATCAAAATTAAAAAAAAAACTTCATAAAATGTTTCAGCTCTTGTTTTGCAATGAGGTGAAAAAAGCAGGTAAATACAGATTTTGCATTTTTCTGCCATTTTTGTACAGTTGATCCAACTTAAAAATGTAAATAGAGTTTTTTAAGTTGTCATGTTAAACAAATATAAATAAAGTAAGTTTGACTAAATTTAACAAATTAACTCAATTTTTTTATTATTATTGATTATTATTTATTATTTTTGACTATTTGATTTTTATATTTTGGCAGCTCTTTTACCAGATCTTTTAACTCAGATTTTATTTCTTGTATTTTTTTTTCTCCAAAATATGCCCTTTTGATTTTAAACAAATCTTAATAATTTTTTTTCTGAAACAAATCTTTAAAATATATATTAATGCGGGCCTTTGCTCTTCTATTATTTTTCAAATTGTTTTGTTTTCTAATAACTTTATATTTTTGTCAGTTTTATTTTTAATGTAAATGGAAGCAGAACTTTTCTCAACTCTTTGTCTCCCTCTAGTGTCTCTTTATTACAATTACATCTTCCACGATGCATCCGCATAAACTCCCTTTAAAAAGTCTTTGCAATCCACTTTTAAAGTCTTATTTTACTCTCAAACCTAATTTAACAATTCAAATGAGGCTTTATCATCTGCACTGAGTTAATTTCTTAAACTGACTCGCAGTATTTCACTTTCTGCTTCCAGGTTATTGGGCTCGTGATGATACACGTGTCCGTGATGTCAAGTTACAACTACAAGGTAAAAATTAACAACGTTGCTATTAAGCATCAGGTTAGATGGAAGAAGTGAAGCAGATAGTTTTACTATAAATCATTGTACACATTATGTAGCTAGTAACTTTGTGATGTTTATGCATGTAGTGTGTTTTCAAAGCACAAGCTGCTGCTAAATACTGAAAATGGACAAGAAATTATTTTTCTGCCATCGTTTTGGCGCCCCCCAGTGGCGCCCCTGAGTGACTCAGCAGTAATCCTCTGTTTCTATCAGGTTTCTGGATTTCATGACCTCAACCCGTTAAAGGTTTGGGTGTTTGCCCTCATCATCCTCTTCATCGCCATCCTGGGAATCTACGGCGCCATCGCTGAGAACAACATCGTCCTGAAGATCGTACGCAAAAAAACAACGTTTACCACGTCCACAAAAATGTTTACGTTTTTTTTTTCCATCAGCACAAAGTCTGATCTGTTTTTCATTTACAGTTTGCAGGTTTGACGATAATCATGATGATCATCTATCTGATTATGGGGATTTTACTCACTGTCTATAGAAAAGCGGTAATGTATCTGCCTAATATTTACCCACCTTGTGTTTCTCTGGACTATTTTGTTCTCTCTTACATGTATTTATTATTTAGTTAATGATGACTTTAATGTCAGAATTATGACTTTTATCTTAGAACTTAAATTAGCAAATTATTGTTCAATCTCAAAATTCTAACTTTTATCTAAGATTTCTGACTTTAACCTGAGAATTTAAGCTTGCAAGTCATCATTTAATCTCAGAATTCTGACTTCAATCTCTTCTGACTGGACACATAAAGCATCTTTTCCATTCTCACATGCAACCGAAATTACATTTTGAGATGATTTGGTTCCCGTAGTTTTCTCTTTTCAGTCACTAGGTTCCGTTTTGACGTTATAATCCCAGCAGACGTTTTGGTTGTTGAACATAGAAAACCAACTTTGGTCCATCTAACATTGAGAAGTAAAGTTTCGTGATGAACAGACCAACAGGAATCTGTTGGGGACTTAAAGAACCAGAAAATCTTGTTTGTTGTACCTTTTGTTCTCATTCTAATCTGTTCTTCTCTAGTCTTAGATTCTATTAATTCAGTTCTTCTGACTTTCCAGATATCAGATAATTTCAACAAATTTGATGGAGAAATGATTAAAGTCTTAATGAACGAGACCGAGATTGAAGAAATTCAAAGAACAGTAAGGCTTTTTACCAAGATAAGCTAACAGTTTCTACGTAGTTTTGAGATGGATCACGTACTTAAAGTCAGCTGTGGTTGCAGGTCAAATGCTGCGGAGTGTTGCATGCAGAAGACTGGGGCGAGAAAATCCCAGAATCCTGCAAATGCACAGCAAGCGGACCTGATGCCAGATCGAAATGCAAACCCAGACCTCAGGTTGGTTACATGCAATCAAGTCACAATATAATGTCAAGCATTTTCAATGGGAAACATAAAACATATACAAATATTGTTCTGAATCAAACTTTCACTGTGTTTATATAAGGTCCAAATATAAACACAGTGAATTAAAACAGTTAATTTAAGGTCCATCAGAACAGGAAGAGGTTCTGGTAATGACTAGTAATGCAGGAGCTGTTTGTTTTTGTCTGCATCTGAAATATGTTTCAGCTGCCTGGCGATTGGCTGCTACTAGAGGACGTATGGAAAGCCAAAAGGGTCATAATTAGAAATATTTTAACAAACAAAACGAATGATTTAACCGAAATCTAACATCCACTAGAAAGGCTTGTTTATGTTTCAACTTTTGAAACCAAGAAATTTCAGGGGGTTTTTTTGAAAATTTTTGAAATTATTGTCAACATTTTTGAGTTTTTAAGCAATTTGTTAGACTTATAAAATGCAGAAGTTAACTTGTTTTTCTGGAAAATTTCTGAGATTAATCTAAAAAATTTCTGATTTTTAGGAAATTTTCAACTTCTGAAACTAAAAAATAAAAAAAAATTTCTAGACAATTTCTGAAATTAATCTAAAAAATTCTGACTATTTTTCTACCAAATTTTTAACTTTTGAAATTCAGAAATTTCTTGGCAAACTTTAAAATTTTTTTTTTATCTACAATGTTCCTTCGTACAAGACTGAATAAAAAGAAACAAATTCAAATTTTTGCATCTTTTTTATTCATTTTTTTTTTTAAACAATACACCCATAAATCACATTTAGTTCTAAAATTTGATCTTTGCCCCACCAGGGAACCAAAGGTCCAGATCTGATCTATTCTCAGGTATTTAATCAGCTTATTTACAAATTGTTCTGAATTCAGTCATCATTCTCTTTCTGTCAAGGTTTTGGAAATGTTTCATGTTTCTGCCGTTTCTTCCACAGTCCTGCAGAGACTTTTATTATGCAGTATTTAGTGCGGGTCCGACTGTTGCCATGGCGCTTTTCTACGGATTTTTTTGCATTGAAGTAAGTTTGAACTATGTTCTCTTTTACCTCTTTTACAGTTGTTTCAAACAGAGTTTTAGCCATCAATTCCATGGATAAACTGGTAGTAGCACTGGTTTACGCCAGTATAGGACCATTGTAGATTTTAGAAAGAGTATCTGACAAAAAAATATGAAATTTAGAAATTAATCTGAGAAATTTTCTAGAAAAAAAGGTGGAAATTTCTGAGCTCCAAAAAGTTGAAAATTAGCAAGAAAATGGTCAGAATTTAATTTTTCTATTAACTTCAGAAAATTTCTAAAAATTTTTTTTGAAGCTTCAGAGTTTCAAATGTGGAAAATGTTCAACTTTTGAAAAATTAAAAAAAAAATTTTTAAAGAACATTTCTGGGATTCATCTCAAAAGTTCAGATTTCTTTGGTATAAAATTATTTTGTTTTGATATGTACAGAGGCCCTCAGAAGGTGTCATATAATGATTAATAATGTAATAAACACCAAATTAGCTCTGAAATAATAATCGTCCCAGAATCTTTTATCGTAAGCAATTTTATTGGTTGAAGGCTGCCCCTATAAGTTCATTGCACCAGTTAAAGATCAGAAAACCCGAAGCAGAGGTACATAAGAGGAATTAAAGTTTAGAGCAGATATTTTCTTTTTTTCCCACTCGTTTTTGATCTTTAACAGTTTTCTTGTTTTTACAGATTCTGATTCTGACGCTCGACTTCCTCATGAGCCATCAAATCAAAAGATCCAACTCTGGCTGATCTTTCACACCAGGAACCTTGAAAGTCATACTTTCTTTCTCTCTTTTCAAGAAAAAATAAAGACATCATCAACTGACTGGTCCATATAAATTTTAAATTGGTAAAATGTAAATAGAATCACACCGTAAACTCTGAATTATTTCAGATGTTTTGGTCTTTTTGTGACCAGGCAGAACGAAGGTTATTAGTGTAAAGTAAAAAAAAAAACTGCAAATAACCAACAAAAATAACATTTTAAATTATATATCCTTCCTGTTTGCTGCAGCGAGGTTCTTCTCAAACAAAGGAAGATGGTGGATGTTTCTTCAATAGCGCTAAAATGGTTTCCATCGTGCATTAATGCATTTAAAAGGTACAAACTATTAAAATAGGCAGATTATGATTATATTTCAGTAAAAGGTTTAATCCAGAGCAAGGGCAAAACCGTAAATTAATAGTAAATAATAAAAACTTTGTTGTTCTGATTTAGTAATGTAATTATATTAGTTGTGTTACCACCTCCACGCCACTAGAGGCAGTAGCACGGCCGAAAAGATGCGACTAAGCAGATTTAGAAGAACACAGAAAGCTACAGAATTTGTTAAACTGTGAGCTGAGCTGAAGTAAATAAGAGAGAAAAGTTCAACTACATGCTGAGAGTGAAAATCCTTCCTAAAGGTGAAGCTATATCACAGATTTCAAAAGAACATAAAAACGGGAGACCACGGATAATACAGGAAATAGCGCCCCCTTCACTTCCGGAGTGCAATGGTCCCATTTCCATATAAGGTCTGAGACTGACGGTGGTCTGTCCCGCCCCTTCCTGTTTGGTTTGTTTGGGGATTCAGCCAATCAGTGCAAAGGAAAATGGAAGGTGATCTTGGATTGGCTGCTTTTCACAGCCAATAGCATGTCAGCTAGTATTTCAGCTGCATAAGCTGCTTTGATAATATGCACTATAAAAATATGAGGCAGTATTAAGGCCATGCTAAGAAAAGCACTTTGAGTTGCTTTTAGTATGAAGGGTGTTTCATAAATAAGTTTGAAAAAATAAAATAAAATGAAGAGATTAAAGTCCTACGAGAATAAAATCAAAAATAGTTTGGGAATTGTCTCGTAGTATTACGAGACAAGGTCATAATAATCCGATCATTCCCTAATAATCAGAATATTAGGGAATATTAATTATTAGGGATATTAGAATTATATATTCTAATATAATTAGAATATTAATTATTAGGGAAAAAGATATATTACAAAACATTTTTGTAATATTACTTTATTCTTGTGAAATTTTATTCTCTTAATTCTATTACTTTGTTCTTGTATTATTCTGATTTTATTTTTGAACAATTTTATTCTCATAAGTTTATTTATGTATTTATTATTTTTTTAGTAAGTCCTGGGCCACAAAACATAGGTGGATTTTAAAATATTTTTTGGCATCTAATTTTTCAGAAAATCCAGAAATACGGTTCACTGTACACTGGTTCCAAAATGTTTTACAAATAAAAATCTATTGAAGGTGAGAGCATTCAGCTCAGATGGATGCAGTGCCGTGTTTGGTCAGAGTCACAACAAGCAGAACAGGCGCCTACAGGGGTGAAAGGTCAGTCGACCAGTGGAAGCTACTAGCTAACAGTCCCGTGATGCTTAATACACAATTTTTTGCTTAAATTAACAAATATTATTCGTTAATAACATCGTCTAGAAAAATATGCCCTTACATAGCAAGGAGTATTTAATTAATATAAATAAACGTCATAAACTTTATTCATATACGTTTTAAGAATAATCCGGAAAAAAAAAAAAAAAAAAAGAAAAAAGAATAATCCGGAAGTGTTTCTTCAGCGCATGCGCAAATGAGTGAAAGGTACGGATACTGCTTCCGGAACAGGTCGCGAAGCGGCGGAATCTGAAGAACCTTGTAATTTGGTTCTGTGTAAATGAATTAAAGTGAAAGTTTATTTTCTTAAATTGACATTTTGATCCACAGTCCATGTCAGAAGGTGGCGGTTATACAACCAGACATTTCTCTGATAAATTAATTTGGCAGAAAGTTTCAGTCAATTCAGACTTTTATTTAAAACAATGTGGATTCGTTTCTGTACACATTTTTATAATCTAGATTTTAAAACTGAGTCAAACTTTGTCGAAACTGGCAGCGAAATCAGGTTTACTAAGAAAGAAAGAAAGAAAGAAAGAAAGAAAGAAAGAAAGAAAGAAAGAAAGAAGCAGCTGCTGCCGCCATTAGCCACCGGAGCGGGAGACGCCGGGCTGCTGGTGGGAGGATCATTAGAGGACCGGGAGCAGAGCAGGTGTTCCCGTCGGGTCAGGAGATGCTGAAGGCGGGGATGACTCAGGACAACTGCTGAGCAGGAAGAGTCAGTTTCTGGAAACCAGCAACAAGCCTCATCATGTGAGTAAACCGTTTAAAGCTTCACACAGTTGTTATTTCCAGCACTTTTGATCTCAAACTGTGACTGATTGTTTGCTCTGGGTGCTAAAGCGGAGTTTTTTGCAGTGTGATGAAATATGATTGTTTCTCTTGAGTTGAATTATGTATCTTTAGATCTTCTGCTGTGTTTGTGGCAGATTTTCCCCTCTGTTTGTGGAGCTTTACTGATTACACTGGCTGTACTTGGAGTTGGTTTAGAGCACAGTTGGTCTCCTGGAGGTGAAGTTGGGGTGTGAATGAAGCTATTTTGGTTTTGTTTACCTCTTGGCTGTTTGGGCTGCAGAGCCTCCATGCTAATTCAGCCCCGGTTCAACCTGCCAGCAGATGCTTTCCACCACAGGTGGGCTCAAAGTTTCTGCTCCTTGTTGTTTTCCATGTCCAAGTCCTTGTTGCAGTTCACCTTGCTATGCTGTCATGTCTCTGTAGAGCTGCTGCTTTGGTTTGTTTCACTCTTATGAGGTCGCTGTTTATGTAGATGTGAATTTGGGTTTATGGAAAATACTGCTTACTGAATATTGACAGTACTTTGCTTGACGCGTCAATGATGAGCTTTAAATGGAAAGAATAACATATCAGCATAGAAACTATTATAAATGTGGGGAAAACTTTGACAATATTCCTCTAATCTCTGAAAAACACAATTTCACAATTGAGATGTTTACATTAAATAAGAAACACCATTAAAATCTCATGTAAATATGTATGTTAACGCCATAAAGTCATTAAAAAAACATGCATTGCCATCATACCACTTCCTGTTGTCGTCTTCTTAGTGGTTTGCGCCAGTAGCAACATCCGGTTTTTGATCATGTGACTCCTGTGATGAGAAAGTATTTCCTTTGCAGTTTTGCGAAATAAACCAATTTTGATTGGTCACCTGATCCCAGCACATAACGCGACTTTATTCTGCTATTAAAGTTGTAACAATACGACTTTATTCTTCTACTACTCTTAATATTGACTTCTTAACACTCTGTCATAAAAAAGAAACACAAAATACCAAATTGCAGTTGACAAATGCACACAGGGACAAAGACCCTCATTTCTGGAGACAATACTCACAATACTCTGAGTATTGTGAGTATTGGATAGCCAATACTCACAATTGGGGAATTGGGATAACCAATTCTGAGCAAAAGTAACATTTCTGAATTCAAAGAATTACAAGAAGACTTCTAATTTTTTTAAATTTGTAAAAAATAAATAAAAAAAGGGGCTGAGATCTGATCATAAAGAGCCGTCGGGGTCGACTCCTTTGGAGTCTCTGATGTTGTTTTTTATGAACATGTGCAGCTCAAGCAGGGAGGATCTGGTTTTGAAACCTTTTTCTGTTTTTGTTTTGTCACATTTTTCTAAAAAAAAAAATTCTATGTATAGAATATTTTATGTATGAATAAAAAGCATGAAGCATTACATTTAAAGAAAATATGAAAAAATCAAATTCCCTCCAAAATTTAAATGTAATATTTTTTAATTTAAAATATAAAAGCCTGGGGCTAAAAGAGCTGGTGAGGGACTTTCCATAACCGACCGCTAGATGGCGGTAAAAGGCAGAAAAACAGCAGAAACCTGACTGAATGGAGGATGTGATCAGAGGTGTTTGTTTTTAAGTGTCAGATTAAACTGAGTGTATTTTAAGTTGATGCTTTTGTGCGGCTGATCACTCTGTCAGGCTTCCTGGGATTTGATGGACGATCTGAACACGGCGGCTCAGCAGCCTCGTCCCGTCTAATCCTCCTCCTTCCCGCTGCTGTCAGCTGAGCTGCTGTTCAGTGAATCTGTCTTTGTTTGGAGGTGATGTGCTCTGTCAAACCTGTTCCTGCTACAAAGCAGCTTCTCAAACCTGATCAGACTCAGTGGGCGGGAAGCTTGGACTCCCAGCTGATCACAGGAAGATCCAAGCTGCTCCACAAACCAGTTTAAAGAACTAACAGCAGTTATCTAGAGAGGCATAAAGAATTTAAAATTAGCTGAAAATTTAATAAAACCTGATGCTACCTCTAAAAACATTTTACTTTTTGTTTGTAGTTTAAACTTTTTATTCATTTTCCATTTCTGCATTTACAATTGCATTTTCTTGCGTAGATTGTTTATTTCTGTTGCATATAAAATAAACACCTTAAATTATACATGCTAATTCAAATAAGCAGATGTAGTAGATGCCTAATTCATTCAGTTTGTACTTTATTAGTTACTTTATAGTCAATAAATTATAATTATAATGGAAATATTAATTGGAGAAAAGTGACTAATTTAACTTGCATTGACTCATTATATAGCTGTAGAGTTTATTTTGATTCTGTTTGTTGCTGAGGAAACAATTTAGTTTTTCATAAAAAAAAACAACTTTGGAGCAAAACCAGCAGAAAATTTTCTAGAAAACTTGGAAATTTCTGAGCTCAAAATTAAAAATTTGGAAGAACTCAAATCGAGATCAATCTCACATTTTCTATAAAAAAAACTTTGCTAGAATAGTAAAGAAAATAAATGGGGAAAAAAAGTCAAATTGTCAACTTTTTTCTTTAAAAAATTCTGAGGTTAATCCAAAGATTTCTGAGTCTCCTTTTCTTGGACTTTGGAGTTCATTTAGGACATTTCTGAGCTCAAAATTTGAATGAACTTTTTTTTTTCCTGTCTGATTCATCATCATAGATTTGTCTTCTTCTCTTTGAGCTGCAGCCTGTTTGTATTTCAGAGGAAATGAAGACTTGAACAGTAATGGCTCCCGTCTCTTCGCTGTTTTGACGGGTAAAGAATCTCCTGATGATTCACGTTCAACAAATACCTGGAAAAAAATCTCATTTTCTCACCAACAGAACCAGAGCCATGTAATCGTGCCAAGAGGCATGATTAGTATTAATGAATCCACAAGCATATGGAGTCAAAATGTCTGCCAGGAAAAGATGCCAAACATCAAGAATGCATGAAATTTCATTGCCAGTTTGGGTCAGACGCTGATTAATTCCTGGCGTTCCGGTAATAAACGTCGATGTGAATTTCAGGAGCAGCGCAGCAGAAATTTGAAGACGTTTTCTGTTCTCAGATCAGATTGAACTCCCATTAACCTAATGGTCACTTAAACCCCAACAAGAAGGAGGAGGATCTGGACTCATTTAAATTAATTTCATGCTGTTTCCAGCAGTGAAGCGCAGAACTGTGGAAATGTTTTTGATATTTCTTTCCTTGAACCTTTGAGAATGATAGTTTTGGAGAGTTGGCCAAAAACTTAAATCACTTTCTGTCTTTCTTTCCATCCAAATGATTTCTGTATTTTAGAATAAAGAGTTTTAGCAGCTGAAGTGTTTCTCCTGAGATTTTGGATCTTACTTTGCCACACATAGATGGAACCAAGATAATCATCCAGATAAACGAGGCGTCCTTAAGATTCTCAGGAGGAAATTAGGACAAAAATGGCAGAAAAATCTCTATTATTCCCAGATTTTCTGCAGCAAACGATTTAAATTAGAAAGTTTTTTACTACCTGTTATTGATGGAGTTTCTTTAGTCTATCATAACTTTTCCTGGATGAGAAATTATCCCAGAAATTATTCTGATAAACGATAATATAGTTAAGTATTATAACTTAATAATGCAAGAACACATTTTCGCAGATCAAATTCTTATGAGCATTTAAATCTGGAAGACGTTTTAAATATCCCAAATAAACAAAACAGAAACAACAAACTATATTATGAAGTCTTTGTAAACAAAATTATCCTTAAAAAATGTGTTAGTTGAGACCAAAGGACCAGACTGAAGACTTTTATCACCCAGTTTCTGGTAGAAAGAGAGAAATCATGAAATGGAAATTATTGAGCTCGTTTTAATTGATCATTTGATTGATTTATTGCGACAGCCGTATCTGTGGTCCAACTATTCACTCCTGAAGCCATTTTAGAAATAACTAGAATAACCGCCAAATGACATACAGTCAAAAGTATTCATACTCCTTCAACTTTTCCATATTTTGTCACATTAAAATTACAAACATATTTCATTGGAAATAAATGTGAAACATGATTCAAAAAATTTTTTTACTGGTTAAAAACTGGGACTAGAATGGTCCAGTCAAAGTCCAGACCTAAACCCAGTGAAGACTCTGTAGCTGGATCTGATAACTGCTGTTTAAATGTTCTCCATCTATCTGACTGATTCTGAGCTTTTCAGTCACTTTTCAGACGTGCAAAGCTGGAATTAAAACATATTTACTGTCATGACTTCCAGATTCTAGTAAATATGTAGAATTAATTGCATAAGTTAAAACAAGCGCAATAATTTCCATTTGCATGATTTATTGTTTTTCTCTTTCTACTAAAAACTGGATGATAAAACTCTTCAGTTTGGTGTCTTAGTCTCAACTAAACTTGTTTTTGAAGGACTCTTGTGTTTAAAGACTTAATAATTCATTTTAGTTGTTGTTTATTCATTATGGATATTTAAAGTATGAAATGTTCAGTAGAATTGAAAGCTTATTTATCTTGTTTCATTTTTCCAATACCGTTGCATTACTTTAACATGGTCTCAACAGTTTTATCATTTATCGCAATAACTTCTGAGACAATTTATTGTCCAGCAAAATGTGTGGTGACAGCACTACAAATGATTTCTCTGGTTAGCAGCAAAAGCTGATTGAGTTTCCAGAAACAACAAACTCGGCCTCCGCCATTGTTTCACGTTCTGTCATCATTACTGATAATCATCATGTAGGCGGAGAGAAAACAGCCGTCTGTCTCGGTTCTCCCATTTAAACCATCGCATGCACAAAATAAATTACAAAAAGGCCATTACCAATATCCAAGAGGTGTCGATGCTGTTATAAATTCACAACATTAGTGCAGTCATTAAGAAATCTGGGTCAGCACACAGAATAGCTGGAGGGTTATTAATGTCATGAAGGAGTCCAAGCAGGCGGGATGACTGAAACCAGCTCTGTTTGTAATGGATGAACTCAGGTGAGTCCAGACCCGCCCACTCGCTCCGCAGTAAGAGATTAACAACAGAAATGAAGCGGCGCAGCGTCGTTCGCCATGTGAGTCCGCCTCTCCTCCACACTTTGACTGGAGGAGACGCTCCTCAGTCCGATTAGCTTAAACTCCGTTTGGTCCAACAAACGTGAAATCCTCTAGTTTATCAACCAATAAATCAATTAATACTCAACCAACTATCCTTATTTTTGTGTCTCTTCTCTTTCCTCCCAAACCTCCAGCCGGTTACTTTTTAAAGGGGTGGTATATATTTTTTTCATGCAAATATAGTAAATTCTAACAACAGTTACCTTCAGTTGTTATAAAAATGCTTCATATATCAAATTTAACTTTGTATTTTAATGCCTTGCGCCTTTAAGAAGCTCCAGCTCTTTCTGAAACTCTGCCTTCAGAAAAACATCACAACATGGTTGCTCTGGTAACCATTTAAAGAGGCAGTATTATGTCAAATCAACTTGTTTTGAGCTTTACATTGAGCCTAATCAAAACATACCTGCTGTGTTGCTTTAATTCATATTTGAGACATTCCTGAATCTCCATGGCAACCATTCAGCTGTGTGAAACGCCTGGGTGGACCTAGCCCCGCCTTCGAGGCGCAGCTCCTCCTCCAGGCCAGCAATTAGCAAACGCATCTGTTGACCTCATTACAGGAGCTACTTATCCATGAAATGCTGGTAAAAATGTTGTTAAAGGGTTAATAGAGGAGCCATGTTGGGATGACTTCCTGAAGGCGGGGCTTCAGAACGAGCAGAAGCTTCTTAAAGAGACAGAGGCCCAATTTCAAGGTGTTAAATTACAAGGGAAAATTTCTTCTAAGTTATATTTGATATGTGCAGCATTATTTTATCAATTGAAGCTAACATAATTATCTGATTGTACTATAAAATGAAACTGACTAGAAAACACAAACTTCCCTTAGAAAGGGAGTTTTCCTCTCCACTGTCACCTTATGCCTTCTCGGTACCAGGGATTGCTGTACAGTCAACAACAAAACACAAGCAATCTTTCTGCTGTTGCTACGTTCAGGAAAATCTAATACTCCAAGTCAATGACTCGATGCAACCTGCCGGGACGTTTTACCAGTTGGCTGCGTTGTTTTTCTACTGGGATCAAACTGGAAACATGTAATCGACTTTGGATCCGTCGGTGTGACTGGATTGAATTGCCTGAACGTCAACGGGAACCGTTTGTTTTCCAAACAGCTTTCAGACGACACTTGTTGTAAATAAACTGAACTGATTTGGGTTTCAATCAGCCTTTGTGAAGAATTTTCCTCTGGTGAATCTGTGCTATAAATGAATAAATGTTTGTGAAGAGGAAGCTTCTCCTTTTACAGTTTAATCTGATTCCCTGCCTGGATGAGGGAACATTTAGCTGTTGGTTCTGATTGGAACAAGCCAACTCTGGCTGTTTGGACCTCTGGCATGCGGGTCAGAACCAGGTGGGATTATATTTCCTCTCTGACTCAGAAACACCAACTAGCCAGTTATTTTAGTGCAGAACCTGCTGTGGATGATTGTTTGTGTGAAATTTGAATTCATCTGATGTTGCTTTGTGCATATGGGTTAAAGCTTTTTATTTTATTCTACGCATCGATTATTAAATACTTTATTTTAGACAACTTAGCGATTTGCTTAGTGGTCAATTTATTGTAATTTTAGTAAAATTAGAGGAAATTTAGAATACAGGCCTAACCAGCTAAAAACTTTAGTTTTTTAGCTTCCATTGACTAAAATGTGTTTTTATATAGTAAATGCCTTATTTGATTATACAAATATTATTTGATAAAAGGAATGCTTATAATTTATTGATAATCATCCTTTTCAGATGGGAATTGAAAACATGAATTAAATGTCATTATGAATGAAACTATTTTGAATTTCTTTTTCAACCTGCTGATGTTTATGCATCATGTTTTCAGATGGAAAAAACCAACTAATCCCCATTGAAAAGGACGCAGTGGTTATTTCAGAGGAATAAATAGTTGATGTGTGATAGGAGCGTCTTTTTTAAAAATAGCTGAGCTCTTCTTGTGGATAATGGCGTTATGTACTCTGAAAATGTTTTGTAGAGTGACCGAGTTTATTTTTATTCCTCCTTTCGCTTTTTAACGTTAAAGCCCACAGAGTAAGCTGGGAGCGTGAGCAGAGACATGACAGGATGTACTTTCTTCTCCTTTCTAGTCTGTTGACAGCAGAATTATGCTTCTTTAAGTCCATATTCTTCTGCGGTTCGGTTTGATTTTTCTGCGAATAACGCAGCCTTTAATGTCAAACAGAAGCTCCCATTTCCTGACGCACCGAGTGGGCGACGGATGTCCTCAGTAGGTTGATTTCTTCCCATTGTTTGTTTTCTCACATGGACATTTACATAGAGCATACATGCAATCAAAACCTGCACTGAATAAATACACAAACACTTTTTATTTCTCAGTCTGAAGTTCAACCAGACCAAACTTTTCTTGTTGCCAGAAAAATGGATAAAAAATTTTAAATATTTTTTTGTAACTTTCCTGTTTCCAGCGTTTACATTTGTAACCCTTATTTGTGTCTCAGCTCCAGTACATTGACTTTACAACAAAAACACTTGGGTTCATTGTGTTTATTTGTACAAGTGGTTAACATGACCTTGTACATTAAATAAAATATGACAAATAACTCCAAACTACAGAGCAATGGCTCCTAATGAGCACCAACAGTTGTAAAATTAAACAGCTAAAATCAATTGTAACAGTTGAAAATGTATACAAAACACAACCGAATTACACACAGACTCTTTATGAAATGTTGTCCAAAATATAATACCTGTAAAGAAAAAAGCTGATCCCAAGAAATGCAACAGAAAAAGGGGAGGATATGTCAGTTACTGGTTGCTATGGTAACCACCAACTGTCAATAGCAGCAGCTAATAATTTCTATACCAATAAAAATCAGGAGAAACTAACTTTGACTAAACCAAATTAATTTGAGGAATAAATGAACCAGTTTTGACAAACTACACATTTACAATATTGTTAAAATAAAACGGTTGCACATACATTTGGTCAATCTCAGGGATGTGTATCTTTTTAAACTGTCTGACTTGGGTCAAACATTTTGGGTTTCCTTCCCCAAACTTCTCACAATGGTTTTGTAGAGATCTGGCTGGTTCCTCTTAAAAGAACTCAAACCTGTCAGACGTTTGTGGAAGGAAGACTCAAAACGTTTGGATACTAACCAAATATATGTAAAACTTCTCCAAAAGAAATGAATCTCTAAAAAAAATGTTCTTGCTAATGCATAGTTCTCATGTGACGTCACACTTCCGGGCGCTTTGTAGCTGACAGCCATGTTGGTAGGTATTAGTAGTCATATTGTTGCTATGACAACAATAAACAAGTCACAAGCTTAGAACTAGCTCTTACTCAATTCCAGTTTGAATACTTTACCCACCTCTGTGTAATACTAAGATAAATATCAGTGATATTTACTGTATTAGCGAAATGGCAAAATTAGCTTAGCTAATGTAGCTTTTATCTGCTAGCTAAGATGGACATGTAGCCTATGTGTTTATTATTATATGTTCTTACTTTGCCAGTTACTAGAACCTTCTTATTCTCACGAAGAGTTGGTATGTCCTTTGCAAATCCATTTAAACATTTATTATCTATGTTTCCGTTCCTCTCATATGAGTTGATTCCGAGAGCTGCCATTTTGTTGATTATATTTATTTCTTGCACTTTGGTCAAGTGTGAATAATTTTGTTCTTGTTGATGCCAAAGCTGTGGTTGATCTATGATTTGTGCTGCACTTGCCTACCAAGATGGCGCGGATCACTTCTGGTTCAGACTCGTGGAAATCGTGTATAGAAACAATTGAACTAATTCTAACTAAACTAAAAGTAGATGGTTTTGTTTTGCTTTAACTTCAGACCATGAAGTTTTCATTCTGTGTATGTAAATATCTGGTTTGGGCTGTGTACGTCTGTGCGGTTTTGTGTTGGGTTTTCCGTTTGACTGAACTGTAGTCACTGTACCTGCAGGAGCCGTACAGACTGAAGAGATTGAACAGATTTCACGGTTGAGAGAAAGACGGAATGAAAAAGGGAATGGGAGGTGAAAGGAGAAGGGGACTGAAGGCGGGTGTGTGTGTGGGTAATGAGGCCTGACTTGGTTAATACCTCGAGGCGAGCTTTTGCTTTCAGATGCTAAACACACTCACACACACACATGCATTCTTTGAAGGAAAGGTAATTTTTTTTAAATGTCAGTGGTGAAATATACTTTCAGAGATCAATGCGAGGTTGAGGATCCAACTGTTAAGAATGTTGCAGGTTTTTTCCTGCAACATGAAAACCTCTCTGCAGGTTTGGGTAAATGCACGGCGGTTCATTTCTCAGTGGTCCGTCCGTCTGACGGGCTGATGGATGGAAAACCTCAGCGCTCGGAGCAGCAGGTGGATCCGCTGATTCAGTATCGCTCAACTTTACCATCTAGACTCCAGGGAGACGTCCAACCAATCTTCTACTCCGATGCTGTTGTGCTGCAGGTTACCATGGCAACTGTAGGCTCCATTCAGGCTTATCAACATGGACTACTGTGGTTTTCTTCAATCACTCTTGCCACTACTGGAGGTAGTTTCTATTGGGTTAGGTTCTGCATCTTCAGATCCTCGATGCGATGGATTCTGGCCTGACAGGTCGTTGCTGACATACAGCCATTATGTTTGCTTAGTAGGTCCCATTAACAATCACTGCTTGGTTCTGCTCAGCTGAATTAAAATAGGGCTTTTTACTCCTGGAGCAAAAAACCCAAGAGTCACTGGAAAAACTCTTCCAGGACTTGATCCCTCCTCTAGTATCTAGAATAGAGACGATCTACTACGACAAAAATGAGACAATTCTCATTTAAATAACTTGAATTTTGTATAATGTACAAATTAACACAAAACTGTAGTAGAAATGGGTTTTCAGTTTTCCTGAAATCACTAGGGTCCAGAAATGTCCCTGGTGAATAAATCCAACGCAGCACATTGAGTGCGTTCACACCAGCCCTGTTTGGTCCATTTGAATTCAACTCCAGTTCGTTTAGGTTCGGTTCTTTTGGGGAGGTTTGAATGCCTACAATATAAACCTTGGTCTCGGTTCGATCGAAGTGAACTCTGGTTCGGTTCAAATGCATATGGGAACCGGAGGTCGCTTCAAAAGCAGGAATTGAACTACAGCACAGGGCATTCTGGGTAAATGCAACCAAACAGCCAACTAGCTAGCGTTAGCTGGAGAAACGACTTTACCGAAGACAAATGAGAAATCCTCCAGCCGCTAAAGTCTGAGCCTACTCCATTTTTGCTTACATTTGGTGAAGAAGGCAGTCGGGCTCTCTGTCTTCTTCAGAGGTTTCCATGTTGTTTCCTTCAGTGGTTCTTGGCGCAGCGCCCCCACAGGTTAGGAGGGGAACAGTTTTTTTCAAAGGGTTGGTTTGACTCAGTGCAGTGTGAAAGAAAACAGCAGCTGAAAATGTAACAAATGTTGCAACTTTGGTCCAATAGAACTGAGTCTACTAAAGTATATGTAGATGTCGGTCATGGTTGACTATGGTAGCTAGCAGCTTGACTATAGCATCAATATAAAAACTAATATTTGGAACGTACATATGGAGGAACCTCTCAGTTTGGTAAATTTATAAGAAGTGAGAATTCAGTTTTTTCATTGTCTAAAGTCAATCAACTTCATCCTTTTAGGTGAAATAGAATCCAGTCATCAGCATAAAATCGCTCTTAATGCAGTAAACATCAACAACTCGACCAACCAGGTGAAATGGTTTTTGGTTTGTGGTCCGACTGAGCGCTCAGTCGATGGGTTTCCTTTTAGTGTCGACTTCCTTTCTGCAGTCGGTCCATCTTTCAAAAATAATTAAATGGAAGCACATTTAAGCTCTAAAGACAACTAATCCTAAAATCTGTGAGTTTCACTGCTTTCTGCTTGATTCGAGGAACTTTGAGTCCTCGGATACAATCGATTTGTCCTTATCGGTCCTTCAGGGTGGTAACGTTTCTGGTTACAGTTTGTTCTTTACTGCTGTTCCAACTTTTCCCTTTTACTTACTGCGTTTTCCCCAAGTAGTTTCTTACTTAATTTATTTTGCATTCCTCATTCTAACTCTGAATGTTAGAATGAAAACAAAGTCCTTTTTGATGAATTTGAATGTCATTAAAAGATTAATTCAGTAATTTAGAAAGTGAAACAAATCAATTTATTCCATTTTGTGGATGCAGTCAAAGCAATTTACTAAAAGCAAATCAGAATATGTTTCAAACTTTCATGTTTATCGTATAAAAACAAACTTGAACACAACAGATCTGTTCCCTTTGAGACGGACTCAATAAATTTGGAGGCTTTCATATCTGCAGCAGAGAGCCGTCGGTTTGCAGGTCGTGGTTGTTTACTGCATCGTCCCACTCAGATGAAGTCAGGAAGAAATGTGACTTCTGCTCTGTGTGGCTGTGATTTTGAAGAAATTTTGACATTTGCTCTTTTCTCTGACGGGTGGAGGAATCTCCCAGTTTGAAGCAACATTTTCTAAAGTGTTGATGTTGTAGCAAACAGACCCTCTGGCTTCAGGTTCAAACCTGTTGATGTGGTTTTTCTGACGCCTGTGAACCATAAACACGAGGCTGTGCTTCCTCCTATTTTCACTTTTAATAAAATTAGTTATGAATTTGTGGGACTTTGCAGAATAATTTTAGGGTTTCTTTAAATTTATTCATCCAGGCTTCAAAGGATTTGCTATGTCCTGCTGGTACTCATGTCAGGAAACATTTGATGATTAAATGCATGAAGAAATTGTCCTGTACAGCAAAGGATGCACTGTAAAAACACAAAATATTTCAATTTTTTTTATTTAGTTGCTAGTGCAAATATCTTAGAGCCCTTTGAAAGAAGACAAAACTTTTCAGCAATACATTTTTCTTAATCCGCTAGATCTCCTGTCATATTATTTCACTCATGACATTTTCCTACGTTAATCTGGTATTTTTCCAACAATATTAGGGAATTATGGACCTAAAACAAGCTCATATAAGTTGGTGAAAAGTTTCTTTTAAGATTGTTTCCTTATTTCAAGTGTACCAAGATATTTTCACCAGAAACTAGATCAAAAATACTTTGTAAGATTTAGTTTTTGCAGGTTGAGGGGGAACAAATCAGCTTGCTGCAGTTTGTAAAATAAGAAAATAAACTTTTATTTTAGTAAATTTCTCTCGATCCCGTGTGAGAAATGAAAGGTTTGGAAAGAGAAAAACATTTTCTCTCTCCTGAAAAAACACCAAATCTATTTTTGTCTAGTTCATAGCTCAAATATCTGTTTTATCTAAATTTAAATGTACAAATTTACAAGTATTTTATTTTTTTAAGGTATAGGAATTTATTGTAAGTAAGTAAATCCTTAATATTGATAACTTAATAGTTCCACTAGCAAATCATTTGATTTATGGGAAAAATATCCTACAAGTGGAAAAAATCTGGCAATGGAGCTATGACTTAAAACAAGTTCATATATTTTGCTGAAAAGTTTAATATTGTTTATTTTAAGTGTATATTTGGTAAAATCAGTAGAAAATGGATGTTGGAAACAAAATGTTTAATGCAGTAAATAACAGAGCAGCAGACGGTCTGGATAAACTGCTTCAGCTGCTTCACATTGAGTTTTTCATTGGTTTCTGTGTTACAATTTTTACGTACAGGCGTTACCGTGACAACCCAGCTGCGTCCCCTGCTGATTTCAGGTTTTATGTCAACCCTTCCCAAAGCGCCTGGGCTTCTTTCTCTCTTTATGCTCCAACTCTGCAAAGTGCTGGAAGTCTAAATATAGTGTTTCATGATCTCTGCCACGGCTACCTGTTCCACTTACGTCTGATCTGCGCCTGGAAAAACGCTCAGCGGGAGCTAAACGTGTCGCTGCGGGTGAGCGTGAACAAAGACGCCTTCCTGCTGTTGTAGATGTAGCTTATAAAAGTTGTAATGAATGCGGCGGACGCTCAAGAGCTGCTGCTTGAGACGACATCCACTCACTGTTTGCAGGTTCACTTTGCAGGAGCTGAAGAGCAATTCACTGTTTTCACGTAAAAACTGAACCTCTTAAAGCCGCGGCGTCACTCATTTTATTTGTGCCTTAATAAGATTATGAATGTTTTCAAAGAGCCAGTGGTGGCAAAATGTATTGATGTAATCCATCTTTGTGTTCTATGACTTGTTAGGTATCAGTTAACTCCAACAATATCTTTTCACATTGATTTACTTTTATGTATTAGTGCAAAAAAGTGCAGGGATTTGTTGATTTTGGGTGAATTTCCATGATAATTCACTGGAAACTGGCTCAACTGATGTAATTTGGCATTAAATGAATAAAAACTGCGTTGATTTGATTGATAACATAATATTTAAGCAAACTTGGTGTTAAGTCTAAAGTCCAGAGGGCCACATAAAAAGCTGCGGCGGGCCGGATTTGGCCCACGGGCCTTGAGTTTGACACATCTGGTGCAGCACAATTCAGCAACAAGGCAGTTCGAAGTGCTTTACGCCATAAAAACATAAACAAACACATTGTATAATCGTCAAAATCATCAATACACATCAAATATGTTGATCAGTGGTTTTATGTGTTATGTTTAGAAACTAACGGGAGTTTTTAATCAACGTTTCAGCTGTTTTGCAGTTTTCTAGAGGTTTGTTTCATATTTGTGCTGCAGCTAGCAAAGCCTGTTGGGAATGCTAAGGCTAGTTAGCATAGCCCCCATGGATAAGCGGCTTTCCTGTAATGGTGAGTTGTTTTGAGGTTGATTGTCAGCGCTAAGCCCCTCCTCCTGGCTCTGATTGGATGTTTTGGGTGCATTTTTTCTGATAATAATAATGATAATAATAATAATAATATACGTTAATGATTCTCATAGCAAACTGTCACAACATGGCGACAGTTTTAACAAATATGTAAAAAACATTTATAAAAGTTGCTTATTTCAGCATCAAACCACCAAAAAGTATATAAATGTGTAACACTGGATGCAGGAGGTAATGAGGTAATTAATTTATGCTGCTAATCAGCTAAAGCTAACCGTAAACCAACAGATGACATGTTGAAGCGTCACATGGTTTCTTTATTTGGCTGCAGAGTTTAGATTCATGCCACGCTTGGTTAAAATATCCTTCACGGTTTTGACCTTTCGTTGCGTTTCGTGAGTCTCTTCCTGTCTCTCTTAATCATCTATCATTTAAAGGCAAAATGGCCGCCTAAATAAACCCGTCAGGTTAGCAGGATGATGCTCTCTCCGTCTTTCCTCCAGCAACGACTCCGACTCGGATGCTTCAAAATCCAACACGCAAACTGATGTGACGGTTATACCTTCCAATAAAAAGTCTTTTTATTTTACTGACATGACCTTTTCTCTTTCATCTGCAGGGCAAATTTTCGCTGCACCACATTTAAAGCTTATTTAATAAGTTTTAATAAAATTTCTTTTCTTATCAGGAGTCGAGCTGACTCCTGGACTTTTTAATGTCTAATATTGCAAAACTAATTTTTCCTTTCTTAAATTAAGGAAAGTAGAGGAAACCATCTTTACATCTTTTTCTCTTTACATCTCAATTTAAAAAACATAAAACTACATAATTTCTTTGTCTCAGTGTTGATGATGGCAGTGAATGAATCCCCTATATGCCTAAAATATTCAAGGATTGTCGCTAAAAAAACATTTTTATCTGTCGTCACTTTGGATGAACTAATTTTATCCTCTAAGAAAATGAGATTTGAAGTTTCAGAAGTGGCAGCTTTATGTAATTCTACTGGGAAAAATATATTTCTGTAGAAAAATGGCCCCTGTTGGCCTGAGACAACACTGAGTCACATCGCCATGGCAACGTGAGTTTCCTGCATCTGTTTAGGCTTATAAGGGTTCAAAGGTGTAACATTCACTGGAATTGTGTTTGCAATTTAATAAATCTGTTGCTGCGAACTTTAACATGTAGAAGGTGAATTCAGTGTGTGTGTGTGTGTGTGTGTGTGTGTGTGTGTGTGTGTGCTCCCTTTGAGATGGTGTTCAGTGCAGAGACCTTGTCAGCGAAATCTTGAGTCCTAAATAAAGTCTTGTAGTTTGGTGATCTGTTCTCGCATAAACGAGTTTTTAAAGCTCAACAAACGCTGCTAAAGTGCTGAGTCACCGTTTAGTCATAACACCTGGTTTAATTTGTAAAAATGTGGTACTTTTTAAAGACTAAAATGAAAAATGAGGCATACAGTGGCATACCTTTGGTCAACTGATACAAAGTTAGTGACTGTTTTTGTTTTATCGCCAGACCAGGTGTCGTTTCTATGGAGACAAAAACTGAGAATAAAACATTAAGTTGAAATGGTGCAAATTGGAGAGTAGTAGGAGAAGAAAGTGAGGTCAATTTGACACCAGCCTAAAAACGATACATTGAAAATGTTCTTAAAATGTATGAAATGTATATTTCTTTTCTTCCATCTTCCAGTGAAAAGCAGAACTGGGTTCATATATTTAGTGAAGTTGGTGAAATGAAGCAGGAGTGACGCCTCGTTGTTGTGGAGGAAAATACACACAAAAAAACATCAAAATAACCTGAATAAATTCAAACATGTTTGTTGATTTCTGCCTCTGGCACATCTTTAGTTTTTGTACAATTATTTGTTTAGCTTGTTGAGTAGGAAGATTGAAATAAAATAGATGTTTCAATTAAATTTAGCTTTTGCTAAATTAGATTATACATAGCTTTTTTGAATATGTTTTACTGTATAATCACCTGATCTCCATATATTCCTTAGCATATAGAAAATAACATTAGATGTTTGTACAAATATTGAGTGAGTTGACTAGAGATGAGTATTACTTTAAAATATTACTCCAGTAAAGGTAAATGCAGGATGAAACTACTCCAAGTCGTACATTTCTTTTATAAAAGTGACTCAGGTAAATGTAGCAGATTAAATCTAACCTTATAGGTGGATTAAATTTCTATAGATATGTTTATTTTATCCATTTTAAGTCTGAAAATCAGACTTTTTCTAACTGGCTTCTCAATATGCAGCACAGATTGAAAGTAATTTGATCTCTGACAAGCCATTAAGGGCCGTCTAAGTGATGAGGCGCGGCGCTGCGGGCGAACGGCTGCTCTGTGAATCAGAGGTTTCATTTGTGTCCAGAGTCTGCAGAAGGTTCCTGCAGAGTATTAGAAGTGACGGGATTCAGATGAGTAAAGCTCGTCTGCAGCAGCGTGCCGCGACGAGCTGCAGTGCTGCTGCAGCACTTCACGCAGCCGGAGCAGTCATAATGTTGACCATGCGGAGCTGAATTAGTGCCGAAGCTTTTACTGTTTCATGGAGACGGAATCGCCTTTAAATGTTTTAAAATGTTGTTTCTAACGTTTCATTCAGCCGCTGCATAAAAGTCATTCCAGTGAGATATTAAAAAGCGACTCCTCTTCCTCGTTTACCTCTGCCTCCATCCTTCCTCCATCTGTCTCTCGCCAGCTAAATGCCAGCTGAAATGAATATGTTAATCCGGAGCGCTGTGATCAATGAGGCCGCCGGTTCTGTTTCTGCTCGGCAGCCATACGGGCCGGATCAATAAAACACAAGGACAGAACCGGGCTCGGGCTGCTCTGATTAAAAGATCGCATCAGTCGTCATGCATCACAAAGTCAGAGGCTTCAGCGGCTTTCCGTTTGTTTCTCCCTCCATCAAATCAAATCTTTCTTTTTCATATTAAGCTAAATTATATCAGTGAGCCGGAAGGAGATTATATCTGCAGAAAGATTCAAATGTGAATGAAAACAAAATAAAAATCCTAAGAATAACTAATTTTACTTTTTTTTTAAAATTGAAGCAGCATATCTAATATTTTCAGCTTGCTGCCACAGCATGACGCGTCCTCCACCGTACCTGACACAAGGCTTCAGCTTCTTTAACACCAGCTCATAATTTGTGTTTTAAGTAGGGATGAAAGTTATCGATTGAGTTAATCTAAAGTTGATTGATCAGCCTGTCACAACAAATCAGTTTGTTGGATAATGAATAAAAACAAACTAAATATTTTCAGTTTGCTTGATTTGGTGTTTTTCCTAAAACTGGATCATAATTCTTCAGTTTGACCGTTTTTCTTTTTTAGACAGTTTTGTTTCCAGAGATTTCATAATTCATTTATTGGCTTTATTTATTTAGAATATTTAAAATGTTTTCCGCTTCCAGTGTTTATTGATGTTTGCGAATGTTCTTATATTATGCAGTTGCCCTTATATTCATTAAAAATGGTTTCAAAACAACAATATTATCGTTAATCGCAATAACTTCTGGGACAATCTATCGTTCAGCAGAATTTATAGGTCTTGTTATAGATCAACAATTGATTAATTGATAAGCGGCCATTTTCTTACAAATCTAAATGACCATTTGGTCTCAGCTGTTAAACAAAAATGAATTTTTTTTCTCATTATTAAAGTTAAATATATTTATCAAATATAAGAAAACATTCAGCAACTCAAGTTGCTGAATGGAAGAAATTAAAAAAGTATCTGAAATAAAACTGGCTTCTCGGTTTATTGTAATATTGTGGCTTTATTCTTTTAATATCTTGACTCCTCATAATTTAGACTTTTTGTTCTCGTTATTTAATTTTTATTTGGCAGTAACTCTCTGTCACACTGAGCCAGAATCTGAACAGATGGATTAGAAACCAGCTGCTGAGAGTTTAAAATGAGGAAGTTTTGGTATAAAAAGCTTTTTAATGGAAATGGAGCGGAGTGAAAAGCGAGCTGGAAAGAGTTGGACGTTGTTATTATCGCAGCTCAGTAAAGTGGATT
>CAEFZX010019696.1:0-42500 GCA_903066825.1 Alfaro cultratus | reverse complement strand
ATATGGAAGTCTTTTTGCATCAATAATTCCTTAATATTGATTAAAAGTACCAGTTTTGTTTTTAAGTGAAGTAATCTGCCAGTGGAACTAGTATTTTTCATTAATAAGGGATTATTTACTCTAGTCTACAATGAGTGGATTAGAGATCAGCTTTCATTTTGACATTAAACATTTTTTTGTCAAAGAGCCAAATTTTGTTCTACTTTTTGTAAAAGTTTATATATATATATAAAAGATAAAACACCCAAGCGGTTGAATACTTTTTATAAGTCCTGAATGCATAATCTGCTTCACCTTCATGTTGAGAGAAAGATGGATTACGTTACTCTATTTACAGAATATAAAACCGAGGGAGCCAATAGGGATTAAATGTGGGGTTCCTCAGGGCTGTGTTCTCGGGACATTTTCATCTAGAACACCGACTTCTTCCTTCTAGCTTGGCTCTCAGAGTTTGTTGGCCATAATTTATTCCATTTTTAAGCAGAAACGTTGGGACAGAAAAACTGGTGAATAATTAGAGTTTTTAAAAAAAAGATACTTTTATTTTCTTGCTTCTGTGTGAACGGAGGCATAAACTCTTTTAACCTCCTTTAGCGTATTTTTTTTGCGGTTCTTTTTAGTGTTTTTGTCGTAAAGTGTGGAAACACTGACTGATTTTCTGTGAACTAAACTCAAAGATGGCGGCCTCCTTTTAAACGCCAGTCAAGCGCGCGGCTAATGCCGTCTAATGAATTTCCGAACGGTTGGTCGTCTGCTGATTGGACGGCGTAACCTGAAGGACCGGCCGATCAATCGGTCAACCGATTAGCTGACCGGGCCTGAAGCCGAGACGGCCGGCCAATAAACCGACCCAGCGGTGCCAGAGCTCCAATCACAGACAATGATCAGGTAATCGATCATATGGCGAGGAAGGAAAAGCCTCATTTCCCTTCTCCTTTTTAACCTTCATCTTTATCACACCTTCCCTCTTCTGCCTAATCAATGAGGTTTTTCTTCCCCTTACGTTTCCTTTTCTCCTGTAATTATCTTTTTTTGTTTTCTATTGAAACTTCTTCTACCTGGCTCTATTTCCAGAATATACTTCTCTGTCTCTCCTCCTCTTTCTGCCGTGATAAAACTAATATTAGTCCTTTTGTCTCCTCCTCTTCCTCTGACAGTGATGGAGTGTGTTTTCCTCCTAAAACCAGCGTTTATCTGAAAGACTCTGTTGCTTTAATTACACTTTTCCAGATCTTTTTGTCCCTCAGCCCATTTCAGGACGAACAAGCTGTGTTATTAAGAACAGATACTGTGAGACGAGGCTCATTTATTTACAGGTGGTCCATAAACCGACTTATATCTTATTAATAAACATTACGTTGGCAGTTTGCGTAATAGTATATTGACTTTCGTTTTGTAATGTTTGTCTTTCACTTCCTGTGGATCTTAGCGATGGTTTGGGAGGAGGCTGTCACCTTCTGCTGTTGACTCTTCATGAAGACGGATGAGGAGTAAATATGGGAGTAAATAAATGACAGGAAATGAGTGCAACCCCTAATCCTCCCCCCATATCTGAAGTCGTTTGTAAAATGTGTTTTTATTTAGACAAATAGATTGAGATTGTGTCACTTTTGAATAAATAGGAAACTTTTCTCCTTTTTTGTGTGCATACTTAACCTATAAATAAGTGGCATATCTATGGAAGACTAGGAATACCAAAAATTAAGAATAAATGGAAAATTATATAAACAGTTAGTGGGCCCCAAAAATATAACTCCAGAAAACATCAAAGATTTACTGATATTACTTTCTCATATCTAATATTGTACTTTTCTACTTTTATTTATTTATTTTTCATTTAAACATTGTTGCTGAAAAATGGAGTATTACACAGAAAACATAAATCAAAGGTTAAAAATTTAACTAAAGATTCATAAATAAACCTCGTTTTCCCTCTGCTCAGTTTTCTGCCTGTTTTTTGCTCTTAGTTTTTCATTTTTCTACATATTTAATACTGACTATTTGAGATATAATTATGACTTTGTCAGATTCCAGATCAGTAACTGGAAAATTTTATGTATTTTCTGCGTTTATTGTGAGATTAAATGGATGATTTAACCCATTTTTATATATTTTTTTCTTAAATTGGGTAATTTTACTGTTTTGTATCTCTTTAATCATTTCTTCCTAGTTTTCCACGGAGATGTAATTTTTTCCTCGCACGCTGTGGTTTGTTTTCTTTCCCATCTCAGACTCGGAGCATTTCGTTGTCCCAGCATCATTACCAGTTGCATTCTGGGAGTTGTGGCTCAGGTAATGGACTCATTAGTGTCCCAGTTCACCCTCAATCACCAACCTCATCAGTGTTGGAAAATGGAAATCTAATTTACTAGAAAATTATGCTTTTATTTGCATCACAACTATAAATTAGATCCGAGACGCAGTGGAGAGCAAAAACAAGTTTTCCTTTTCGAGGTGCGTTTGTTTCGGCGTGTCGGACGAAGTCGCCTGGGAACGTCGGCCCTCATAAACATGGTGGATCAGTTCAGGGTGTGAGCTGCAGGCGGTTGGACGCGCTGTAGCGTAAATGAAGCGCCCCCCGGCTGCTGGGCTCAGATGGTGTGTTGGTTTTGTCCGCCTGCTGCCGCCTCCGGGGCGACTCGAGCCGGGTGGAGCTAAGTGATGAAGAGGAGGAGAGACGGATCTGCATCTGTGGCTCTTCTTTCTGTTATTACTTTTTATTTTTTGTTGTTTTCCAGCATATTTTTTTACTTTTTAGTTTTATTCCAAACATAAAATGTAAAATTCTTGATAATTTGGCCACTTTGTTTCACACCTGCAGTAAACTACAGTCCTGAGTTACTGAGGGAAACTAGAGACTTGTTGCACCTTTTTCTACTGATTATTTAATTAAATCTTTTCAAAATAAACATTTTATATTTTAAATTTTCTGGAAAAAAAATAAGGAAATTTCTAAGCTCCAGCACAAAAATTTGCTAAAAATAAACCTGGAATTTCCAAGTTGATTTAAGTTGTTTTTTTCTCACAAGTTCGTTTCATTAGAAAATTTATCAAAATTCCTTTATAGCAAATTTTTGATTTTTCAAGTTCAGAAATTTCCAAGTTTTAAAAAGTCTAAAATTCACTATTTTAAAAAAAAAGTCAGAAATTGTGAGAATAAAAAATTTCCTAAAAAAAGAGATTTTTTTCAAGCAGAGTTTTGACTTTTCAAACTCAGAAATGTCCAAGTTTTTTCCTAAAGCATTTTTTAGATAAACCTCAAAATATAAGTTTGAAAAGTCAATAATATGCTGGGAAAAAAAAGTTAATTTTCCAATTTTTTACAGAACATTTCTGAGATTAACTTTAAAAATTCCAAGTTTGAAATGTCTAAAATTTCTTCGAAAAACAAACCTCTTTTTTGGATTAATCTCAGAAATATAGTAGAAAAAACGGTTATAAGCTTTTGAGTTTTCAGGAACATTTTAGAAGCTCAGAAATTTCCAAGTTTTTTTTCTAGAAAATTTCTGAATTTAATCTCAAAATTTGAGCATTTTGGCAGAAATTTGTTCGTTTCTTTATCTACAATGTCCCGGTAGACAGTTTGTACAGACCTGTGTTGTCTGACCTCTGACCTTTAGGTTAGTTTGTACTTGTTTATCTCTGTCTCCGGTAGATTCACTAACTTTCTAAATGCAGCTGCTCCACGTGAAATCCTGATGTAGAAATGTAAACTCTGAATTATTTGAGCTTTTAACCGTTTGCCGTTCCTGCGAACTCTGAGCTGATTCAACGGTTTTCTGAAAAACCGTTGAATCCAAACCGCAGAAAACCGTTGAACCCAAACCGCAGAAAACCGTTGAACCCAAACCGCAGAAAACCGTTGAACCCAAACCGCAGAAAACCGTTGAATCCAAACCGCAGAAAACCGTTGAACCCAAACCGCAGAAAACCGTTGAACCCAAACCGCAGAGGTTTGGATTCAACAGTTTTCTGCGGTTTGGGTTTAACGGTTTTCTGCGGTTTGTCCTCAGGAAACGATTCGCTGCTTCACCTGGAAACAGGAATTAATGGGTTAATGTGATTCGGCTTCTGTTCGTCGTTAAAATGAAACCTGACAGCTGAGATGAACGTTTGGACAGATTAATCATCGACAGATAATAGAAAACATGAATCATTCCTGGATCACCTCACTGACTCTCCGCTGTGACTGGAGAGCTGAGACTCTGCAGAGGAAAGTTTAAAGGAAGGACGACCTCGAGATCAAGCTGATACTGGTGTGCAAACTGTGGCTCCGGGGCTATTTGTGGCGCCTGGTCTCATTTATGCAGGTGGAAAGTTTTTATTCTTATCTTTGGCAAAATTATAAAAAATTAAAATCACAACACAAATATTCATCTCTTAAAAATAATTATTTTTCACATTCATTAATTTATTTTTCATTCTTTCGAGTGTCTTAAAAGCGGCAGCTGATGATAAACTACAATTATCTCTATTTGTTTTTCCAGTTAAACCCAAAATAAGTTGCAAACTGAATGAACTTCAGATCCGGGGGAAATGAAAATATTATTTGACATTTTAATTTATAAAAATAGATGTTTTTAGCACCCTTAAACTGGATTAATTTTGACCCATTTGACATAAAAAACATCTGAGGGAGTTTGGACTTCATTTATTTATTTTGTTAAAGATGCAAAATTTGAAGATGAAGAAAATTAGATATAATATTTAGGAACTTAAGATAATAGAAATTAGTTTTTGGTTTGTTTTAACTGTTCAGACATTTGATTCTTACCTAAATGATCTGATGTTTGTTCACATGTTAATATGTGTGTAATACACTTTTTATTTCTGTAAAATATTCAACTTAAATGTTTTAAAAAAGCAGCTAAAGTGACTAAACTTCATGGATTTTGCATGACAGCCATTAGTTCTTCTTTTCTGCTGATTTACCTGGAAAAACTGCTGCATCAGCATCGGAAATGATTAGTCTGCAGAGAAAATGTTGGTTTTTTACCTGCAGCAGGAAGAAGATGCTCCTTCCTGAATCTTCTGATGTTTCTTCCTCTGCAACAATCAGCTGGTTTCTTCTGCAAAGATTCAAAAATAAACGAGTCGACATGTAAATCTGCAGAAATGTTTGGAAGGGAATTAAAACATTTATATTCAGTTTTTCCTTTTTCCTCCGGTTTGCTGTGACCTAAATCATCCGCTTCTGCAGCTTCAGCTAAACTCTCCTAATATTTGAGCGGTAATTGATCTCCAGTCCCTGCAGCGGTTAGCGCCGGTTGTTTCCAGGTCGGTTTAAAGCTGTTTAACTTTTTCTGAACGTCTTGTTAGGCTGTCATTGATGAGCCGAAGCTCCTGACTCATCATCTCCTCCCTCCCTGCTGTGATCCGACTCTTCATGCACTTTCATTTGGAGTCCAAACTTCTGCTGCTGCTTGTTAGTTTATTGTCTTTTTCGTCTTTTAATTCCTCAGGAAATTCTCTTAAGTGGAAAATCTGGTAGTCAGTCATTTAATATTTAAAAATTACGTCATTATAAGGACCAAAAGATCAATTTAAGTGGATATTTTGGTATTTTATGGACCAAAATAATGACGATTACCAGCCAATCCAATCCCTTCATTTCCCTTGGTGCTGATTGGCTGGAGAGTGGAAGAGTGGAAATAAGAGACTGTATATTTGTATATTAAGGGATATTTGAATTATTAAAATAGGTAACTAAAACCCTTTTCAGATGAAGTCTGGTATTTTGGTGGTTCAGCTGTTCTCAGGCAGCTGAATACAAACTTTCTCTTCTTGAAATTTCTGGAAAAACCCAACAAACCCAACAATCACTACATACCTGCTTTCTGTTTGTGTTTAATCGAATCTTATATAAAACATAACTAACCCCCAAGTTTACTTTGTTTTTAGTTGATAAATAGGTTATTTATGGTTCTGTCTTTACATTTGTTTAAATGTTCACATTTTTATGTAAATTTGATTTGTTCTGCAATGTTTCACCGTGTTTGCCAGGGATTTTTGAAGGTTTTTCAGCTGCCTGAAAGAACCGGCCTGAACTCTGAGGAAATATGGAAGAGAAAAAAATAAAAAAATCAATCCGATACCAATACCCAACTTTCAGGCCGAGTAACAAATGGAAGGTTTCTGGGGAAAAGATCCATCTAAGCTGTTAGAAACGACATGTAAAGTGGTTGAAATTGACCAGAAGTCACACTTGCTTCCATAAAGAGAGATGGATAAACATTTGAAAGCGAAATTGTTCTGTTTCAGTCTAATAGAGGCATCAAACATTTTATTTTGAACACATCAGCATGTGACATACGGCTCAGGAATACTTTCTGAAAGGAAATCAAACTGGAACTGTAAGGCGTTAAAGTTGGAAAACCTGCCGGCAGAATAAACTTTTCAAGAAAACCATGAAACCGGAGTTGGGTGGAAATGAGAGTTAAGAAAGAGGCTGAAGGGACCCTGAGGATCTGCTGATCCTCGCTGCTGAGGTTAAGTTTCTGCTGAAATGACCAGTTCAGGCTGTTCTCTGCATAAAGCCCAGGTTTAAGGTAGACTGGCCAGAATACCAGATGTGGAGCCGGTGAAAGTTGTTCAAATCTCCTATAGTGTTCTGATAAGTTTAGATATTTATGTTTATCAACTGAAATCCATTAAATGAAGCTCTATTTTCATCTTTAAAGGCTAAATTCACCAGGATTCGATCTGCTTTCAAGCTGAAATGGAAGCAGAACCAAAAACTTCCTTCGACTTCTGGGTCGGAGTCCGGTTGATCTCTTCACCACTAACCGTTCAAGCTGTTTGTCACACAGACGTCTCCTCTTTACGTTAAAGTTCAGTTCGATTTGGGACAAAAATTGCCACAATAGTTCGATTTTCAGCTGAACTCTTTGAGCTACCTGTTCCCCTCCTCGCCTGCGGGGGCGCTGCACCTAAAACCTCTGAAGGAATCACTGAGCGCAACTTCCTTCTTCACAAAATGGAAGCCAAAATGGAGCTGCGTCAGATTTTAGCGGTTGGAGGATTTCTACAGTCTTGGGTTAAAAAAAACAAAACAAAAACATAGAAACCATTTCTCCTGCTAGCGCTAGGCTAATGTGTTTATTTTGGTTGTATTTACCCAGAATGCCCTGCGATGTAGTCCACTTCCTGCTCCGGTCTTACATATGAACGCCAAGCGTTCATATGTGAACGCTTGGCGTTCACATATGAATTCAAACCGAACCAAAGTTCATTTCTACCGAACCCAGACTTTGTTCTTCTCATCATTTTCACTGATTTTCGACTTTATTCTCTGATCTAATTCCTTTGCAATTTTTTTCTCTGCATTGATTCTAGTTATTGTTTTTCTGTTTGGCCCTAATGCTGAAAGAAAATGTATTTTATGTGACTCAACATTAACAATTTTGGTTTCAACTCCAATCTGATGGGAATCAACTTTTTATTTTTGATCAATTTATTGAATGATTGATGAATCTGAGTTAAGTGGCCTAAACAAAAAAACAAATTAATTGAAAATGGACTAAAATCAAGTTTTGTATTTGTTTTCTTTAAAAACCAAAGAAAAATGTTTAAATGAGAAAACTACACAAAAGTGATTCCTTTGGCTGAGTTATACTTCAAATATTGATGAATTATTGAATTTGAACATGTCGATGTAAATTAATGGTTGACCTTTGGGATTTCAAGTCTAAAGCTTGATTGCACCAACTTACATGAAGTAATTGATTCTTTAATTACCAATTATTCTCATCAGTTTGTCTGTTTTTCATCTCTTGTGTTTGATCCGTTTGGCTCTCAGTCTGACTGAGTTAAAGTTTAAGGTTTTCGACACGTTTTGTACTTTTCCTGTGTCTCTGTTTGGCCCGACCGAAACCTGAAACCCTTTTTCCTTGCAGCAAAATGGTTTTTTTTCACCTCGGTATCAAGATGTAGCCCGACTCGCCATTGATCCTTTATCGGACTGTTTGCTCGAATTAGAGCGTCTCTGACTGGCGCTCTGAAATACAAGAACCTTACCTGAGCTGAATATTGATGGCGGGCCACCGGGCCCCAAGCCAACCCAACCTCATGGATTTATTTTTTAATGTAAACTGAATTTCATGCGACCCCTGAGCTGAATTTCATCATTTCTGTTCACTCGTTTTCCTCCTGCAGTGACTTGAAGTTTGTCCACCAACGGCCCCATGAATGTTCTGGATCAAGTTTTTCGATTTTTTAAGGTTCAAACTTAAAGAAACTGAATAAAGTTCAGTCTCTTGACTCAGTCCTATTATGTAGTTTCACTAACTGATTGGTGGTTTCCATTTTTGTTGCTGAAAAGCTTTTTTGAAATCGAGTTTTTTGATGGATTCAGTTGGTGGGTGAAACCACAGAGAGGGGAAAACAGGAAGTACTAAAGGAAACTAAAAATGAGAACCTAAAGGACTACAAATCAAAATGCATGAGAAATCCGACTTAAAAACAAGACAACTGCACTACACTTTATGAAGTGAAACTCTTCGAACTGCCTTGTTGCTGAAATGTGCTATAAAAATTGACTGATTGAAATATTGTCTGTTTGAAATCATAATTGTTGGGTTAATTGGGTTCTCTAACGCTGCATTCACACCAGTTTTGTTTAGACCGGTTTAGTTAAATCCAACTCCAGTCCGTTTGTCTAGAAAGTCCAGTTCGTTCGGTGAGGTGTGAATGCTAAGCTAACTCTGGTCCTGCTGCAGGTCTTGGTTCGTTTGAAGTGAACTCTGGTTTGGTTTGAATGCATATGTGAACACCAAGTGGACCAGAGACTGGTCCAAAAGCAGGAAACATACTGCAGTGCAGGGAATTCTGGGTAAATACAATCAAAACAAATGTGTTAGGCTAGCGCTAGCAGGAGAAACGGCTCATGGTCTTTAGCCAAACACAAATCCTCCAAATGCTAAAATCTGATGCCACTCCACTTTTGAAGTTGAGCTCTGTGTCTTCAGAGGTTTCTGTGTTGTTTCCTTCAGTGGTTCTTGGTGCAGCGCCCCCACAGGCAGGGAGGGCAACAGGCTGCTCAAAGGGTTTGGTTGGTTCATGAAAGGGAACCACAGCAGCTGAAAATGGAACAAATATTGCAACTTTTGACCAAAATCAAACCACTTCTACTGGACTATCGGGTGTGAAAACGGTCTGAATCAAAGCATTTCTTGAGAAATGTGAGGTTTGGATAAGGAAAACACCTCCAGGAAGCTTGAAGAAACACTGAAGAAGAACTTTTCCTGCTCAATGCCATGAAGGTTAAAGCAAAACTGGAGTATTTGTGACAGCAAGTCTCCCCTTATCAAACCTAAAATGGGGCCTGGATCCAGCGGCGGTGCACTTATCAGCTTATCGAGTACAAGCTCCAAATCAGAGCGCGTCTCTAAGATTTACTCGCTTCAGAGACGGTAACAAGACAGAGCAGCTGAGCATGAGTTCAGGACTGCGTCTCTACAGAGGAAAACTGACACCAATCTGTCAGACTTCCCACACACAAACACACTGCTACAATAATGAAGATAAAATGAAGACGAGTGGGAGAGGAAAGCAACGGCGAGGAGGAAGAACAAACCAGTAGAGACGGTCTGTCAGTCGGTGACGGATGATGTGTTGAGTGTGTGATTAAACCGAGGGGTTATTTCTCTCTGTCCGTCTCTTTACCTCCGGCTCTTCAGGCTGCAGCTTTTCAATCCGTCTTGTTTATCTCATTGTTACCACGGCGGCCCTCCGCCCCGTCTGCGTTCGCGTTTAAACTCCTCTGCAGGTGAGCCGCGGCGACAGCTCTTAGATCTAATGAAGCGGCTCGCGGCAGATATAAATATCACTTCAATTTATTAAGAATCAGCGGCGGATCGCTGTTTGTGTGGGAGAAAGAGACGCAGCAAACGGAGCTGAGATTACAGATGAGAACGAGCGTCGTCACGAGTTTAAAAGTAGTGGAGCCGGATTTAGATGCTAATGCAACACATTGTGCGCATCAATATTAACTCGACATGATTCTCAGAAGAAATAATGTCGTACTAAATAATGAAACAATCCACTCTGCCTGTCACTTCAGCTTCTTGACGTGAAACTCAACACTTTCTGGAGATGTTTCATCATGAAGCAGAGCAGGAGATTATATTCTGCCCAAAGAATCTGATTTTACTAACAGATCAGCTTCTCCAGGTAGCCTTAAGTTCATGTAGCCTGAAAATGTCGTAAAGTCATTAGAAAACATAAGTTGATCTTAAATTTTGTGGTTCTTGCCGGACTTTTGAGTCATTCACAAACATCTTCATTTTGTTCTGAAAGGCGTTGTGGCTACTGCTAACTAGCTGCTAACGCACCCCAGCTAACTAGCTTTTTTGTCTTTGTGTTGTTGAAATCTGCAGAAAGCTGAACTAATAATGGTTGACATCACTTCCTTCAGATGAGAACATATTGAGCAAAAGAAAAAAAAGAGATGCTAAGCTAGGAGGAGAAGTTGCGGCTAACGTACCCTTCCTAGCTAGCAAACATGTTAGCAAACATATTCATTGCATTCAGTGACTCGAATCGCACAGAGCTATTTCTAGTTAGCTAGCTAGCTTTATTTTCATCGATCATGGGAAAAGTTTTATCTCCTGTAAAAAGCTTCATTTGTTTAGTTTTTTTTATTTTTTATTAGGTCTGGGACTTTAACGTGTTAATTTTTGATTAAATAGACTTTAATGCGTTGCCTGTAAATCCGACGCTCAAGATAAAGCCGCTTTTCTCGTCCCACTGGGATTAATTTCTACTTCTAAATGGATCTGATTGGACGCTGGAAGAGACTGTTGTGCTAAAATTAGCCTATTACTGAAATGATTCTAGTCTAGAATAGCATCTCAGTGCTAAAATGTTGCTAATGCTAATCTCTGCGTTCTTAAAACTCTTGATGGTGCTTAGCACCAATTTGATGACTAAATAATCTAAAATTTAAAACAAAGTCTTTGTTGTTGAGCTCATATGTATATTTATCTAGTAGAAAATTGTTTCTGAATTGAAAATGTTTTGTCTGTATTCGATGAAAAGGTGATTAATTACAGATTAACGCAATTAAACTTTTAATTTTTTATTTATATTATAATGCATACTTGTTTGGTTTATTTCTCTTTTTGTTTTTTCTTCTGTTGTTTCCAAAGTCTGTCCTGTAAATTATCCAGAGGAAAACAGATCAACTCAGTGACATTTCCTTGGTTCTCCTCTCTCAACTTTACTCATTTTTAATGCACTCAGCCTGATTTACTGCCAGAGTTTACATACAAATACATCAACTCATTCCAGGATCAAATTTAATGGAGCATTAATATATAACTAAGATTAGGCAGAAAATCTGGGAAAAGCAGCTGAAGGCCAAAAACAAGCGTCGCTTTGAGGCTGTAGGAAGAAAAAATATTTACAAAATATTTACAACATAAACTGTATTGTTTATATATATATTTCTCACTATTTTTTGTCTCATTATACATTATTAAATGGCTCTTTTTCCATCCATTTTTCATTTCCAGTCCCAGAAGCTTTTCTCTAACAACCACCAGCTGCATGTCCATGATTTTATTTTTAAATTTCAGCAAAATCTTCCACTCGTTTGCAAGAACCTAGCTTGATTTTTGAACAAACCATGTTCAAGATGGCTGCCATATTTCAAGATGTTTTGAGCCAAAACTCCTAATATTTATCACATATTAACACTTCTGGTGCCAAATCATGCATATTTGGACCAATAGAAATCATATTTATTGATCATTCTTTGATCTTGAACTCATTTTTGTTTTTGGTTTATCATTTTGGTTGTTCTGGAGTTAGTTGAATGTGTTTGGTGTCAAATTGTTCATATTTATACATATTTTGAACCATAGAAATCATATTTCTTGATCTTGTTCCTTTTATCTGGTGGCCATTTTGAAAAATGGCCGCCATGGCTGTAATTGAGTTTGTGTTTGCTGTAAAATAAGGAGTAGATATTGCTACTAGTGGGCACAGCTAACCAAGAAGCTAACCACTAATCTAGTAAACAAGAATCTGAGCTATGCTAATGCTAAAATGCTAAGTCTGTAAAATGCTACATTTTATTACTTTGAAGTTGTATGAATATAATTACTGGAGTCGAAAACATGGTGCAGCATAAGGTTTATCTAAGCTGTGAAAAGTAGTGAGATTTTATGCTGTGAGCATTAAAATATATACTTGTTTCCACATTTGAAAGATTTTACGGTAACATGCTGCTTTATTAAAGTTTTAATGCAGATTTTTGTTCA
Organism: Alfaro cultratus; assembly: GCA_903066825.1. NCBI lineage: Eukaryota > Metazoa > Chordata > Actinopteri > Cyprinodontiformes > Poeciliidae > Alfaro > Alfaro cultratus. The sequence goes on along the minus strand of CAEFZX010019696.1, from coordinate 30,237 downwards.
CCTGATTGACTAAACACAAATGTAATTGTTTTTAAGTAAAGATGGTATTTTAGATGTATAATTTAGATTTTTAATAAAACCAATTTAAATGTCATTCTGTGGGTTTCAGTTTGGAAGGACACGTCTGATTTTAGGCTTTTAATTTATCTCAAATGAAAATGAATCGAGACATATTCTTTGAGTTTTAAGTTTCTTTTTACCAACTAGTAAGAAGCTGCCCGTGTTGTCGCCTCCTCACATTCAGTTGAACCTTCTTCAACTTGACGAAGGTGTTAAATTTATAATAAAAGCCTGCAGATTCACAGATGAAGTGTTATGAGCAGACAATGATCCAGGGACTAAAGTGCAATATGTAGGCAACAGGCCTGAAAGGGAAACTCGTTCTCTGCAGAGGTAATGGAGGTTTTCATGTTGCACTTCAAAGCGGCTGTAACAGGATGTAACGCAGGAGGAAAATCAGGCTGGAAATGAGCGAAGTGAAAGCCGCCGTTCAGAGCCGCCCTGTCGATCCGCGGCGTCGCCCAGCAGGAGGCGGGACTCGTTCGGGTCAGAACCGGAGCTGGAGTCCTGCATACACACAAAAAGAACACCGTTTGCTTCAAAGTGGGAGAAATAAAGACTCTCTTTTCTGTCGACTCGTGTTTGTGCCTGAAATGCTCCTTTGAACTCCAAAGCCACCGACTCGGCAGCAGCAACAAAAGAAAACGACTCTGACACGGAGACGCGACTCGGACGGAACGTTTTCATTTTAATGAGCCGAGTTCGCATGTTTCTAAAGCCGCTCTTCTGACGGGACGGGACGTCTAACGAGGGTTTACAGACGGAGAGATGTTGGGATGAGCAGATATCCAGCGGTTCTGGACAGAAAGACAAACGTGTCCTCTCATGGATTAAGACTGTCCATCAGACCTTCCGGTGGAAGACGGATGATGCAACAAGTAGAAACGCTCCCGAACACACACACTGTTTTTAATAAACGAACAGGAGGCTGTGTTTCTGCGCCTGCTGCTGGAAAGCTTTTCCTCTTTTTATTTAAAAAAGAAAAAGCACCGACACGCTCCAGTAATGTGAGTCTGTTGGTTTGATGCATCCATGTCAGACGGACAGAACGGTTCGATTCGGACTTAGTTTGTTTGTTTGGTGGGTGAAGCTGTGTGGTCGCGTCATGCAACAAGGACTCACGATGAAAAGCTGAAAAACATCCACAGAGTTTTCTATGAATCCATGACTAGTTTAAAGGCCTCTGTCGCTTTAAATCTAAACAAGCTGCTGCTGGCCACGCCCCCAAAACTCAACGTTTACACTCACGTGAAAATGACCCCAAACACGAACAATTATACAACCTGACATGTTTGAAAAGCAGAAGTGGTTCTGATTTGGTTGCTAGGTAACGGGCGGAACTCTGCTTCGGTTGCTAGGTAACGGGCGGAACTCTGCTTCGGTTGCTAGGTTACGGCGCAGTTTCTGTAAAATGTGACCTAAAACAGCTCATTTTCCAGACACCAAAAAACACGAACTTTTTACCAAAGAACTTTTATTTTATGTGCTTGGGCTGTTTATAGAAGGAGAGTTTTATTCTATTTTAAAACGGCAAAACATTAAACTGTTGTCTGAGGTTATTAATTACAAAAATGTGCAAAGTTAAAGGAAACTTTTGCAGGAAGAGAGATTTTTCTCTCCACCTTTAAAAAATGATTCATTTTCTGCTTTTAATAACATTCTCCTGTGATCATTTATTAATGTTTAGGCTTTAATTTTTTACCAAAGCCTCCTTCTGTTGGAGCCATTAGAGGACGTAAATATTAAACAGGTTGTAAAAATTGCTGCTGCCTGAAGTTTACAGCATAATGTGATCATTTTCAAACAAAGGAACTCCAGGAAAATCTGAGAGGAACATCAGGTTAAAGTCCTGCAGCTGCTGCTTCAAACGGCATCACAGAAACGTTCAGCTTTCTGCAGGAAACGCTGCCAATGATTCATCATTCATGAGGCCGAATGAGTTGGTGACACCTCTGCAGTCATCTGCATCGCCCCGGGTCGCTGCAGCAGAACTAAAACAACCGGGAACACGGAGCGGATCGCTGCCGAGGCCCGGGGGATCCATAACACCGCTGGCATGGAGGGAAACACAGACCGGACTCGGCTGAAGCTACCAGGCCCAGCTCTGAATTCAGATTCTGCTTTAATTGGTTAGAGAGAAAACTGCAAGTCACTTTGAGCTCTCTGCTGCTACAGGACCTGGTGAGGGTCATTTTCCTCTCATTCATATCAATCTGCAGGAGAAACGAGTGGATGGAGCCAAATGAAGACCAGAGTCTCAAACAAACGACATGTTGGGGCGCAGAGGCTGAGCAGGGAGGAGGGGAAACGATGCATAGACTCAAGATTTTTCTAGAAAAGACTTAGATTTCTGGTTTTGAAAAGTTGAAAATTTGCTAGGAAAAAATCCAAAAGTTTTAGATTAATTTCACCAATTTTCTAGAAATAACTTTGGAATTTCCGAGTTTGAAAAGCCAAAAATTTGCTTTTTTTTTTTTTTTTTTTTAAAAAGGAAAAAAATCTTTTCATTTTGAGATTAAGCTCAGAAATTTGCTAAAAATAACTTGAAAAATTGAGTTCAAAATGTTAAATATTTGCAAGAAAAAAATTCCAGAAATTGATTAGTTTCACACATTTTCTGGAAAAAAAATTTAAAGTCACTTTTATAAAGACAAATTTTTTCATTTTTACATTTACAAATCACAGATTTTCTTGTTTTTTCTTGAAGATTTTTCAGATTAATCTCATAATTTCAGTTTTTCAGAAAATGTTCCACTTTGGAGCTCAGAATTTCCTCATTTTAATGATATTTTCAAAGATTCTCAATTTGTTTTTTTCCTGCAATTTTTCAACTTTTTAAACTCAGAAATTTAAAAAAATAAAAAATTTAAATTTGAGATAATTACAAAATTGCTTTTTTCCCCCAACTTTTCAAAACTTGTAAATTGCAAAAATTTTTTCCCTCAAATTTCTGAGATCAATCTTAAAATCTATTTCCTTTCAAATTTTTGACTATTCAAACTCGGAAAATTTCTAGATTTTTTTTCTAGGAATGTTTTTAGATTAAGCTCAAAATTTGAGCTTTTTTTGGTGCAAACTTAATTTTTTTAGTGGCTCTAATGGAGTCCCGTACCGGTCAGCCCAGCAGGTTGTCCATCATGTCTCCGTGTCCAGATGACGGATCGGTCGGATCTATTTGGATGATGTTTCAGAACCGATCCCAGCTTTAAGCTAACCTGCTGTCTCGGGCCGGATGGACGTCATGCATCTGATGCAACGATGTTGATCTGAGAGATCAGGGAGGAAATGACTTGAACATCCAATCAGAAGTCGTATTACTGCTCCATCCGTGACAGGAAGCTGCTGCAACCAGCTGCAACATGGAGGAAATGATGCGGGCTCACCTGAGGCTGCAGCGTCTGAACGCCACATGCTAGCATGTTTTCATCCTCGCTGCTTCTTCATGTGAGCTAATATTGGTATAGAATATGTATTTATGGGGAGCAGCAGTGGGTGTGCAGGGCTCTCCCGGTGTTTCTGATTCTCACCCGTGTGAATAAAGTTTATTTGAATTTAAAAGAGGCTCTGACAGACAGACGGAAATGTTCCTCTGTGTTTTCCCTGCAGGCTGCTCTTACATTTAACTGCGTTCAACCCACAACATTCACATGACATAAATTATTCATTTCAAACACAAACTGCTTGAGAGAGAGGGACTGTGTGTGTGTGTGTGTGTGTGTGTGTTTCCTGTCCTTTAGACTTCATAAGTGTGTGTGAGCAAACAGTTCATTTCTGCAAACCATTTTTCAGTAGCAGCAAATTTAAAAAACGGTGAAAGTGAGGCGTGTCTGAAACGGAGTGGAGGAAAAAAAGCTCAACTGGATCAGGATCGATTTTTCAGCTGCAGCTGTTTTTATTTTATTCTTTTTTCAGCTTGGAGCTGAGGGTGGACGGGTGTCGCACCGCCCGCCTTATCTCCGCACACTGACGGTGCTTTCCGAGCCGCTGAGCGCTCTAATTACGGTGTTGGGTCATGCAGATGCAGGCGGGGGAGGAGAAGTGATTAGAATCTGAAATCCAAACGAGGGAGAAGATGACTTCAGTTCTCAGTTTTTGGAGCTCAATAATGGAGATTCATGACAATAAAATCAAATTCCTGTGTTTTTATTTATTTATGTCCTGCAGACCTGAAGCAACGCGTCACGTGACAAACTCCAGAGGACCTTAAAGATAACTGTGTTTAAGTTTATAAACAGTTTTATCCGTTCAGTGGCAAATTGGATCAAGGTGAAAATCGATATTTTCTTAAGAGATTCTCATCAAATGCAGAGAAAGTTATTAATATTTTGAACGATTTTGTGTGTCAATTTGGGTTTCAACTGTTTCTAAAAACAATTTTAAAAAGTCAAAAACTGGGCGTGCTGTGGTGGCGTAGGGGTTTAGCGCGACCCACATTTGGAGGCCTTGAGTCCTCGACGCGGCCGTCGCGGGTTCGACTCCCGCGGCGCGGCCGTCGCGGGTTCGACTCGCGCGGCCGTCGCGGGTTCGACTCCCGCGGCCGTCGACATTTGCCTCATGTCTTCCCCCCTCTCCTCACCCTATTCCTGTCAGCCTACTGTCAAAATAAGGGACACTAGAGCCCGCAAAAAGCCCCACGGTGGGAAAAAAAAAAGTTAAAAACCAAAGTGATCGGCGCCATCTTGGTAGGCGTAAGAAACGTAAAGCATAGACGAACCAAAAGAAAAGAAAAGAACAAAAAGAAAATGTACTGACACTCTTATCCAATGTGCAAGAGAAATATATCAACACAATGGCTGTATGAGGCAGAGAATAGAAACATGTCAGACGATGTGGACAAGCGACTTAAAGTTTATTACGTAGTGAACAGGAAGATTTCGAACACCAATCAATGTTCAAACAAACTCTTCTGGTGAATAACCAGGTTCTGGTGTCTGGCAGAGTGAATACATGTAGCACCAAACATGCAGGCTACATGTTCGTCTTAGCTACATTAGCTAAGCTAATTCTGCTAGCTCGGCAGTAAGTACTACAGCAAATATCACTGATATTTACCTTGTATCACACAGAGGTGGATGGAGTACTCAAGTAGTTGTAATGTTCTCATAGGAACGAGACGGGAGCTAACTCTCAGCAAGTGGCTTGTTGTCGTAGCAACTCCATAGCAACTGCCTACCAAGATGGCTGCCGGCTACAAAGCTAACTGAAGTGTGTCGTTAGATGAGAACTGTGGATAAATACAGGTCTGGAAAATTAGTCGTTTCTAAAGCCTCCTGTTTGTAAAGTGGCACTCTCCCATTACCTAGCAACCCCAGCAGAGGCCAGCGCCGTTACCTAGCAACCCCAGCAGAGGCCAGCACCGTTACCTAGCAACCCCAGCAGAGGCCAGCACCGTTACCTAGCAACCCCAGCAGAGGCCAGCACCGTTACCTAGCAACCCCAGCAGAGTCCAGAACATTTCTTCTGATTTAATTTCATCAGACCAAACGACATGAAGGACTTCAGTACATTTTTAAACCCTTACCGGCTTGTAGGGCAGCTGATTCTTCCTTTGACCGGCCATGTTGTTTCACTGAGGGTAAAAACTACAGCCAGCATTGTTACTAGGTCAAAGTTCACTGATACTCCTCCATTAAAGACAACTTAATGTTGTCAGCTTCTGATACTGAACTTAGCCAATCAGAAGCTTCGAAATGGTGACATCATCATCTGGGTTTTCCCATATGGGGTTAATTTCTTTCATCTTTCTGGTGTTTAGCAAATAAAAGTAATTTTTAAAGTTCTTACAAATGTAAAACAGGAAAAGTTGAGGCTGATTTAATGTTCTGTGGAGGTAAATATCTGCTCAATTTCAGGTTTGACTTGGATGGCAGCTAAATTATTCACCACCACTACGGCGCTGCAAGATTATAGATAATACAGAGGGCAAAGGTCAGCAGGTCGGGAGGTCCCAATCTGATGAAAACAGCTAGAATATGCGAAGTAGCCCTGGGGGTTTGAAATAAAAATTTAATTAAGGTTGAGAAATTTCACAAAGCAAGAGCAACAAAGATATAAAATAGAAAATGGAGAACTACAAAAACAGAAATAAATATGTGGGTCAAATTATTGGCATCCCAACTGGCTGCAGAGGTCAGAGGTCAGATGTTTTAATGGCGGCACCAGGCAGGATGTGATGGGCTTTGGTGACGACCTGATCAGAAACGGGTCAGTCAGTGTTTCTGGAAAACCCCAGGTTCTGGTTCTGGACAAACACGATGTTTGATTATGATGCTGAAAGCACGTAGAAACCGTTTGCTTTGGAGCGACGCGCATTGGGGTCGATATAGGAAGAAGGCGGAAAAATGGAGTAAATTTCTGCCAAAAAACTCACATTTTTAGATTAATCTGAGAAATTTGAAGAGTCAATTCAGAAATTATGACATTTTCAACAAAAAAAAGACGTAGTTTTTTTTTTTGCAGGAAGTTTGCAGGAAATTTTTTCATTTATATTTAGACATTTGGAAAATTGGAAATTTCTGAGCTTGAAAGGTTGAAAAATTGGTAGAAGAAACTCAGAAATTTTAGATTAGTCTCAGAAATATTTGAGAAAATCAAATTTGGAAATTTAAGTCAAAAAATTTGGTAGATAAAACTCAAAATTGAGAAAAAAAATTGCTAGAAAAAAGCTGAATTTTTTAGATTAATTTCAGAATCACACAAAAAAACTTTTTTGAAAATTTGTGGAAATTTCTGAGTTCAAAAGTCAAAATTTTGCAAAGCCCAGAAATGTCCAAGTCACAAGATAAATTGCAAAGTTTGTGTTTTTTGGCGTAAGGTTGCTTTTTTTCTTCTTTCTCAGGATCTTTTGAGAAAAAACCCTAAAATTTGAGTTTCAAAAGTGAAAACGTTTTGGAAATTTTCCAAGTTTTCTATATCTAGACAATCTTTTAGATGCGTTGGCATCTCCATGACTGTCTTTATGATGAAGCTGTAAGATTAGAGAAACATTGTTGTTTTCTGCTGCTTTCTGGACCTTCTGGCCCATATTTGGTTGGATCAGTGATCAGGATTTTGGATTTCCTGTCCAGATCTGCGTATTTGAGCGCTGCAGTGATTTTGTGCTGCCATCATGTTCAGCCCTGCTGACCTGTGAGGTTTCTCTCTCCTGCAGACATGATTGAACGGAGGACGCCTACACAGAAAACCAGAGTAAATGATCAGTCATCGCATTAATTCAGCACATAAAAATATTCCAGCCTGTGTGGGAGACGTCTGACAGAACAGAAATCACTTCTCCAGGCGCCGTCATTAAAACTTTACAGAAAGACGGTGGCGATTCCGATCAGAAACTTTTAACTTCTCAAACTCATCTCTGATTAATGATGCATGTCTGGGTTACATCTGTTTTCACAGCAAAACACCTCCTGATTAATGCTTTTTGACGGCAGTGGAGCTTTAATTGTGGGTAAAAATACCCAGAGCGCCGCCGCTTCCCATCGAACTGCGACGAACGGAGACGGACTGAAAGCTGTTTCAGATCAATTGGTGCGTTTATTTAGAAACTCTGAGTTGGAAGAGAAACGCAGCGGGAAGAATGATTTGGTCACAAAGCAAATGTGGAGATTTTGCAAAGTTGTGAAATGATTAGAGTTGTGGAGGTTTTAATGGCAGGTCAGTGCAGCCCAAGAATCCGGTTGTTTCTGCTGAGGACTCGGCTTGTTTTTGGTGGAAATGATTCTTCTCAGATTGTTTCTCCTCCATCTGTCACTCCTCTTCATTCAGCCTAACCTGCCTGGAAAGTTGGTGGCGCTCAGAGAAGACAAACGGCTGGTTTAAAGCAACAAAGGCAGATTTTATTTATTAATTTCCATCTGTGCTGCAGTTGTCACATTTGCCTGGTTTCCAAGGAAACTGCCTTATTTTCCTGATCAGATGTCTTGATGCTGTAGTCTCTGTCAGATGTTGAGCAGATCTTCGCTTCGTGCTGGGAGGATAAAGTGACGCTACATACAGCGAACAAACGGCACGGTTCCACAGACGTGGCGCTTGCAGGAAAGGCTTTAAAGGTGAAACTTATTCATTGCCGCAGACGTTTTGCAGCTCTGACAGCAGAACGGATCAAAAGGCTGATCGCTTCATTCGCCAGTTCTTATCATTTCATAAAATCTAACCGAAAAGGCGGCCACATTTATCAGGAAAGTTCACAGATAGTATCATAAAAAATCCCAAAAATAGAAAATAAATCCTCCATTTTCTTCCTTTTGGGAATAAAAGTCAACTTGGCATCATCATTCAGTGAAAACCCATTTTTACCAGTTTTAACTAACCAGTTTGAGCACATTTGGCAGCTGGTACGCTGGTGTTTCCAGTGGTGAGCACCGCTAACTAAAACGTTAGCACGCTAACCCTAAAGCACTAATCTTAGCATTAATTACACTAGCGCTAAAGCACTAATTTCAAACAAGTTGATACCGACAGTGTGCCAATAATGATCTTAATATCAAACTTTCGTCAACCGAATGTTTACAAAGCAATGAAGTAAATAAGAGCTTTAGATTTTATCCAGACAAAAATCAATTGAAGCTTTTTTTTTTTACCTCATCTTCAATTGATTTTTATAATGAAAATGTTTAACTCTTTAGCTTTTTTTCCAGAAAAAAATAATTTAAGGTTTACTAAATGTTTCCAAATAACATTTAGCAAACTAAACTTACCTTAAATAGATTTTCAAAATGAAAGCGTTTTTAGTGCATGCTAATCCTAAAGCGCTAAATTTAGCCATGCTAACACTCATGTGGTAAAGGAAGCACTTCAACACTGATGTCAAACTCTTGTCAACTTAAAGTTTATAAAACAACAAATTACGTCAGAAATGATCCAGAAAGAATCAATTTAGGATAAGATAAGTGTGTTGATCGCATTCAAGATGAAAACATTTATCATGTTGGTGTATGCTAACGCTAAAGCACAAAAACAACATTGGACTTACTGTATGCTAACACTAAATGCTAATGAGCTGATAACTGCTAAATGTTGTGGAGAAATAAGAATGTAATAATCAAGTTTAGATATAATGCTTCATATTGCTAGACGGTGTTCAACCCTTTAGAGACTTTTATTCCCATTATAGTTTGAAATGTTTCAGCTAATGATAAAATGAATAACCATGTTTGCGTGCATCAGTGAGATAAGGAACGCAAATCCTGCCAGAACTGGATGCAGCAGTTCAGAATGTTCTAGCAGCAGAAGTAAAAGGTGAAACTCTTACGAACGAGAAAACTCAACTCCTCAAACGGTTCGCAGCCGAGAGTGTTTATGCAGGAGAGGGTTTGACAGGTATAGTGTGTGTTTGTGGGAATAGTCGGAGAGCCTGTCGATGTCTGCAGGTGATGAGAGATAAAACTTGACCTCCTCCTCCAGGGACTCGCTGCTGACGTGTTTGTGGGTGAGTTGTGTCTCCATTTGGCCACATGCGTTCAGTTAATAAATGTCTGGTCTGATTTTTACATTCTGGTTTGTGCCTCGTTTTTCTGTCTTGTCTGCAATATAAAAGCCGTGTAGAGAGGCGTGTTTTTGGTTGATTGAGTCTCAACAATGTCAATAACTCACTTGAACACAGATGTTGTAAATTAAGCTAAGCTAAGTGCGCTAAGCATTTTCAAAATGAGCAATAGTGCTAAGCTAAAATTTAGCTTTGCTATTAGCACGTTAGCATAAGTGTACCCACCACTGGCTGTGGCTTAATAGCTCAATTAAACCATAAAAAAGCTTTTATTCTGTGATCAGCTGCAAATTGGGAAAATGTTTTCCGCTGAGTTTTAGATCATTTATAGAAATTTCTTTTTGCTTCTCAGAACAACAACAATGCACCGACGGAGGCAGAACGAGACAAGAAAAACAAAGTTTCTGTGATGCAAATATTTAATAAACCTCCTTGCATTTTTATCATTCTGTGCCGTTTATCCTTCAAATCGTTCCTTATTTGAAGTGAAGCTTCTTGACTAAAAGCAGCTCGGTTCTGCATGGAGGAAGGGATAAAACTCTGAACCAACACGAGGAAAAATAAATGCAAATGAAAGGGTAGAGGAGAGAAAAAGCCAACAGGAGGCTGGTGTTGCAGCTGTGCTCCACACAGAAAGGTTAGAGCTGCGCGGCAGCAGATGGGACGTCCTGGAGGCTGAGCTGTGGGATAATAACCCAACATTATGAGCTGTTGCCTTCTGACCACTGGGGAGAATAAACACCACGCACGCCTCTGGCTGGAAACAGGAAGCGTTCAGAACCCGGTCTGCAGGTGAATCGGCTGCTTTGGTCTCTGGTGCTGAATGTGAATCAGTTTTCTTTGATGATGGAATTTCAGTGCAACACTTTTAATGTGTTTAAATGGAAATCAGCCTCAGTGGTGTTGTCTTATCATTCTCATTACTGCAGCAGATAATGAAGCTTTTTGCTGCTTTTTTAAATTATTCTTTCAAAATCCAAAAAAAAAATAATATCGTTGGCCACTGAAAAATTCAAAATGGCCGCCATGGTCATCAAGGAAAATAAATGTTTGCACAAAAACTACCAATATTTGTTACAGATGAATACTTTTGGTATTAAGTCATATATGAGTGGACCCACAGAAGTAATATTTACTTTATTAAATATTTTTAAAAAAAATCAAGATGGCCACTGTGGTTGTCAGGGAAACTGTATTTGTGCACTGAAATCGCCAATTGGATGAATGTATTTTGTCAAATCAAACATATTTTGAACCATAAAAATATGTTTTTTGATCTTTTTTGTGTTTGTAATATATAATACATATTTGCACTAAAAACGGACGTAATTATCGCCAGTAGGCTCAGCTAACCAGAAAGTTCGCTAACCACCGACTCGCTAAAGACGAATCTTAGCTGTGCTAACGCTAAACCATCTAACATGCCAAAATGTTAGCTATGCTAACGCTAAGCCGTCTAACATGCCAAAACATTAGTTGTGCTAACGCTAAACCATCTAACATGCCAAAACATTAGCTGTGCTAACGCTAAGCCGTCTAACATGCCAAAACATTAGTTGTGCTAACGCTAAACAGTCTAACATGCCAAAACATTAGCTGTGCTAACGCTAAGCCGTCTAACATGCCAAAACATTAGCTGTGCTAACGCTAAACCGTCTAACATGCCAAAACATTAGCTGTGCTAACGCTAAACAGTCTAACATGCCAAAACGTTAGCTGTGCTAACGCTAAACCGTCTAACATGCCAAAACATTAGCTGTGCTAACGCTAAACCGTCTAACATGCCAAACCGTTAGCTGTGCTAACGCTAAACAGTCTAACATGCCAAAACATTAGCTGTGCTAACGCTAAGCCGTCTAACATGCCAAAACATTAGCTGTGCTAACGCTAAACAGTCTAACATGCCAAACCGTTAGCCGTGCTAACGCTAAACCGTCTAACATGCCAAAACATTAGCTGTGCTAACGCTAAGCTGTCTAACATGCCAAAACGTTAGCCGTGCTAACGCTAAGCCGTCTAACATGCCAAAACGTTAGCTGTGCTAACGCTAAACCGTCTAACATGCCAAAACATTAGCTGTGCTAACGCTAAGCCGTCTAACATGCCAAAACGTTAGCTGTGCTAACGCCAAACCGTTTAACATGCCAAAACGTTAGCTGTGCTAGCAGTAAACCGTTAAGCACATGAATATCAGCAGATGCTAACGCTAACGTCTGTGTCACATCGTCATTTCATTCCAACTGGTGTTAGCCGCTAACGACTCTGTTTCTGTTTTTACGTCTGATTTCGCCTCGTGATATTTAAAGATGAAAACATCATGAAAATGGGCAATAATTGGTTTTAAAAACTCTTAAAAGTCATCCTGAAATTCAAGTAGTTGATGGGAAATATGAATTTTTATTCATGTATCCACAAGAATAGAAAAGACTGATTAATTGTGATTAATCAGATTAATTGTAATCAGTAAGATTAATCGATTAAAAATGACCATCAACTCATTTAGACTAAAAAAAGGACATTCACTGAAAAAAAACATATTCAGAGGAGTAAATAAACCAAAACTGTACAAAGAATATAAACATTTTGTGTTTAAGATAATAAAAACACAACCTGTGTGAATATGTGGTAAAGTTTTAGCTTCACCTGGATCAGTTTCATTAATGTGATTCTCTTATTGAAGTTTAGACAATAAATGGTTATTTTATTAATTAGAAAAAGGATCTGAATTTACATCATTGAAAGTATTTAATAAAGACTTGGAGGTTAAATTAAAAATCTGTAATTTTTTATATCAGATTAATCGTCTGAATGACTGATTTCTAAAATGATTGTTATTTGCAGTCTTGTTGTTGTTTTGTTCTTGAGGCTAAAGCTGTAAAAAAGCGTTTTTGAGTCTGTAATTTATCTGTTTTTAATGCAGCTGTCAGACTTTTGAAGCTGAAGTCCTGTGTAAACGTGGCGACCTGATCTCCGCTGGTTTCTGAAGGTGTAACTTGGCCCAGCATCGCCGCCGCCGCCGCCGCCGCCGCCGCCGCCGTTTTCAGCTGTCAGCCTCAATATCTGCTGTTTGCAGCAGCGTTTACCAGCCGGAGTGTAAAACAGCAGAATGAGGGAGTGGAAATCTTAAAACGACCTCTGTGACCTTCAGCTCATTTCCTTAAGCTAGCGCACACGCAGGAACACACACAGAGGCGCGTCACTGAGCGCCGCGACAGCTGGGGTCGTGACCTCAGATGCAGAGTTGTTTCCTCAGACGCGCTAAAGTGCTGCAGTGTCATGAAAAAGAGAGAAATGTCAAAGCACAGCACTGGAAATTCAACTGCTTTGACCCGGAGCTCTTATCAGGCCGGACTGACGCAGCGCCGCTGCTTTTTATTTTTTAGATACAAAATATAAAACTGACTTTGTCTTTTATCCTCGCGCAACAGTCGGGTCCATCGCTGGTTTGTGGTATTTAGAGATGGAGGAGGTTATTTATTTTTACCTTTAGCTGATTATTGTCACATTTATCTTATCTTTATCTTCCTCATCAGCTTCTTTCCTTCATCATCTTCCTCAGCCACTTGGAGTGAAAGTGTCAGAAAAGGATCAAATGTGAGGAATCCAACTCATTCCCACATAAAGCTTCACCAACTATCGTTCATCTGGTTTCTGGTGAAAATATCTCAGTAACTGGAAATGAAACAAAAGTTACTTTTCAGAAGTAACTTCATCAACATGTAGGAGCTTGTTTTAAGTTCTAAAAATTTACTTTGATCACTGAATTCTGACTTTTTTTGGTCAAAATTCAGAAATTTTTTGCTCAGAATTCAGAATTTTTAGAAAAAATAAATTCAAAATTCTGACATAAATCTTAGATTTCAGAATGTTTTTCTCAGACAAAAAATCAATACATTTATTGTTCTGACATCAAAAGTCAGAATGTGTTATTTTTCAGTGGCACTAATGGCCTTCCATAAAACAGCGGTTTGGATTTTAACTAAACGTTGGTTTGCTAATAATGACGAAGCGAATGAGAGGAACAGTCCAGACATCACATCTGGAGGGAAGCCGTTGGTCCAGTGCTCGCCGCTGTGTGTTTTGTCACTTCCTGCCGGCGGCGGCGGCGGCGGCGGCGGCCCATGAAGCGAACGTCGCTGTGAATCGGTGACAGCAGAAAGCAGCAGTCAGGCTGCTTGGTTCTGCTTCAAAGCCCGTGTTGAGTCAATGGGTGTGTCATGACGGATTTCTGTCAGCCCCCTGCGGTGATCCGAGACTCCCGGAGTCTGTATCCATTGGCTTTATGGGTGTGTGTGTGTGTGTGTGTGTGTGTGTGTGGCAGCTGACTCAGTTCCTCTGGGTAAAACCTCAATGCTCTGCTGTCAAACCCTGTTTTTCTCTGCCAGCCTTTTTGTCTCTTTTTATTTCCTATCACTGTGTAATTTTTTAGTTTTTCTCCTCTTTGGTGTCATTATTAGAACTGTGATGTTTTATGAATCCTGTAAATAAAACGGCGGACCTCTACCCCTCATGCCGTCGATATCACTCCATTTCGACATTTTTGCTCCTGACTTTTCGTCCTTGCTCTCGGTTTCAGGACCCGACAGACGTCTTCATTGATCCGTGAACTCCTTCCCCTCTCCGCCCCCAGGGGGCCCCGCGGCTCCCTGAGTCGGAGCTTACCGTTTCTTTGCCCTGAGCTTAACGTAGAAGTGGCAGAGAGTCTGAGGTCATGGCTCCCAAACTTAGAAATTATAGTGACTGACTCAAACTGTTGATCCTGCAAGATTTTTATTCTTTTTAAGGTCAAATTTCAAACCAAGCTGCTGAGAATTGAAGAGATTTAGGATGTTTTTCCACCTGATAGGTTCGATTCGGTTCGATTGGCACCAAAGTAAACATCTGCTCCACCTCCAGCTGCTGTGGTTCTGAGTCAAGCCAACCAGTTCCCCTCCTGGCCTGTGGGGGCGCTGCACCAAGAACCACTGAAGGAAACGACACAAATTGACATTGAAAGCAACTTCCTTCTTCACCAAACAAAAATGGAGGCGTCAGATTTTAGGGGTTGGAGGATTTCTCTTTAGTTTTTTGCTAAAGACAACAAACAATTTCTCCTGCTAGCGATAGGCTATCGCATTTGTTTTGGTTGTTATTACCCAGAATGCCCTGCTCTGTAGTCCACTTCTCCGGTCCGTTCACATTCAAACATACCAGAGTTCACTTCAACCAAACCCAGACTGAGGTTTGTAGGCGGACCAAAGTTCAGGTGTGAAAACAACGTATTCACACCTCCTCAAACAAACTGAACTTTGACTAGACAGACAGACGGGAGTTGGATTAAAGCAGACTGAACAGGGTTGGTATGAATGCTTTCTATCATGCTTTTCTATCATGTTATAATGTTTTTCCCCTCATTGAAATGAACCTGGAGGGTTGCCTTTAATCTCCATGGCAACCATTCAGCTGTGCAAAATGCCTGGGTGGCCTTAGCTCCTCCCCCACTCGGCTCCTCCAGACTAGCCAGCAGCAATTAGCAAACAGCTGATGGAACTTGAGCTCATTTTAGGAGCTGCTGCTCAGAGCAACGCTGGTAGAAACGTTGGTAAAGGGTTGATAGAGGAGCCATGTTGGGATGACTTCCTGGAGGCGGAGCTTCCGAAAGAGCAGGAGCTTCTTAAAGAGACAGAGGCCCAATTTCAAGACGTTAAATCAGAAATTAAAATTTATTTTAAGTCATAATTGGTAGCTTTCTTATAACAACTGAAGGAAACATAGTTACATGATTGTGCTATAAAAAAATCTTTCTCCACAGTATTTCAGTCTGGACTTTGACTGGGCCATCGCATTGATTCATGTATTTTCCAGGAACTCTGTGGTTTAATTGACCCAGTTTGGACTCGGCTTTAGTTGCTCTCGAAATACGTTCCCTCACGGCGTCATAAGTTGTTTATTTCTCTACGGTTAAAGTTTAATTTCAGCCATTTTAGAGCCAAATAAAAACCAAATAACTTCTTGATGCATCAAATATTAAGAATTAAAAGAGGGCGGAGTTATTTTTACAATGATTTTACATCTTACTCACAGCGCCTCATTTTCAAAGAACTATTAAAAGCAGAGAAGTGAGCTGCTGCGCTGCCTTGGGACTCATATTCTAGTTATTAGCATATGCATATGTATTGTAGTGGATGTGGACTTAATCCCCCAAACAACCTCCTGCTGTCAGACACTCACTGAAGCAGCAGGATTAATCCATCACCGGAAACACTGCCCCCAAAATGCAAAACTTCACCGAGCTTCCTGCAGCAGTTTAATACGGTTTAGCTTCAATATATATTCAGAACCGCTAAAAACGTCTCAACTCATTTCATATTAGAATTTCTTTAAAGATTTAAGTAAAGTTTAAAAATCCTGCAGATGAGCTGTAAATCTGTTTGTGACGACGGTCCACATAAGATGAATTATAGTAACACCATTCCTCCAAAAGAGAGAAAACGAAGCCGTCCTCCTCCTGCTCTGTGCCATTAATGCAGCAGTGCTGATGATGAACATGCAGAGAGTAATTGAATATTCAAAGAGCCGAACCTCTGAGCAGAAAAGCCTGCTGGGCGCAGCCAGCACCTCTGCAGCCTCACAGCTTCTGCTTCAACATTCCTCCAACGGAGAACCAGAACGAATCAGGACTTATGAGGCGATGCAGATAAATGATTCATATTTCCTGCTTTATTCGCTTAATTCTGATTGTTTGTGTTTAATAAATTGTGAACCAGCCAAGCACTTTGGTCAGTAATCAGTTTTTTAAATGGAAATTAGCATCTTTTTATGAGTTCCTGCAAAACGTCAAACAGTGGAGGTTAAATTGAAATGCAGAGTAATTAAATCATAGAGAAAAAACCCTGAAACTTGACCCCATATTGTGTCTGATTAGATCCAAACTAATAATATGAATTATGGAAATTAGGAATAATTTGATAGCTCATTATTTAAAATATAAAAATCTGTAGTTTTTAAATGTATTTCTGTTGGTTTCTGTTAGTGTGGAATAAAAATAGTTATTTTCAAAATGATTCAAAATTGGTTTAAATTTTTCAAAATTTAAAAAAACTTTATTTGTAAAAACAGTACAAATAAATCCTTAGCAAAGTTATACTAAAATATAGTAAAGCTTTGTTTATCTTGTTGACAAAAAGATTTACTTTGACCATTTGATGCATTATGTTTGATGCTAAATCTTCTCAATTAGCAACAGTTTTTGGCAGGTTTTGCCTTCCGTTTCATACAAAAGCTGAAAATAGACGTACATTATTGAGGACAGGAATAAAACCGGGAAATGTTTCACACTTGTTTGGTCAAATTTGTCCAATTTGATAATTTAAAGCTAGCATTAGCAAATTAGCTAAATATAGAGCCATTGCAAAACCAGAGACTTTAAATTGTTCTGTTGGTGACAATAAGGCTATTATAGAAATAACAAAAGTATGAATCATATTTTAGCACCTTTATCCTCAAATGTCTGTTTAAAACATTTAAAATTACTTTAAAATTCACACGTTGTGATCATGTTTGCAGCATTAGCATTAGCATGCTAACACTTGATACAATTTAAACTTTCTGGCAAAGTTTATAGCAGGAGTTTGCAAAATTCATTTAGTTATTCTTTAGAATTGCTTAATCAGTCATTTTTATTTTAAAATCTTAATTTTATTGATGCTTACACATCTTGTCAAAGAAAAAAACTTAAATATTTAAATTAACTCAAAGATAGTTGAGTAAATACAAAATGACGCTTTGCATTAGCGTCACATTATTGGACTGAGTGCAGTTATTTTTAGATTCAATTAGAAACTCGTTGAAGTTGAGTTTCACGTTTCTGTTGGTTCCTCATTGATCCAGTGAGCAGCTAATAAAACAGATTTAGCTCATCTTATGGTCACTAAGTAATTCCTGCTCTTGCTGCTGCAGTCAAAGTGAAACTGGGATAAAGGCAGGAAGTTATGATTAAATTGTGCAGAATGAAGTGTGTGTGTGTGTGTGTGTGTGTGTGTGTGTGTGTGTGTTAGGTGGACAACTTGGCATTAAATCTCATTAAGGAGTGTGGATGAGAGCCCAACACACACACACACACACACACACGGGTAATTTAATCATCACTACAGCTCAACACACTCTCCCATCCGGCCATTCAGATGCGTCTGGCTCCATTTAGTGGAACATCCCATAATGATGGCGGTTCGTCCGTTTGGACAAACTCCGTTCAAATTTATTGGCGAGTTTTCAGAAAGTAGAACTGCTTTACAAACATTTTTTTTATTTTTCTGCAAACGATTAATAAGTAATTATCTTTCTGTGCTTTACCAAAAGCAGCAGTTAATTGTGAAAGTTCAAAAAACAAATTAAAGACGGAGAGCGGACAATGAATCACCGGCAGCTGAGCCTAGTAAAAACAGTTTCTAATTGTTGTGTTGGGCCGTTGCCAGGTTTCTACCCTAACAAGTTTCTGCTCGGATAATTAAAGCCCCATTATCAGGAAAGAAAAAACGGTTTTCTGCCGTAAAAACGTACCAACAAATACAAATCTCACTGGTGAGATTAAAATCTTCTGTTTATGATTCTTAATGTAATATAAAAAAGTGCTGGAAGATCTTTATTGGCTTATTTGATCCCAAGTGAGCTATAAGATAAAAATATGGAGGCTGAAAAAAATAATCTAGTGAATGGATGATGATTACTGAGATCATGAATGTTCTTAAAGGGCCAGTTGACCAGAATATATTGATAAAGCCCATTAAAAAACTGTTAAAATATGAATAAATATGTCTCTGCAGTCAATAAGTATTTCTGAAAATTGAATAATATTGAGCATCTTTTAGCATCGATTGCTTTGTGATATTTTTGGAGTGAAATCACTGAGTTTGTGGGGCTTAGATGAATTTTGAAATATTTGCTCTTACATAAGGAAATTTGCTAGAGAAACTCTGAAATTTTGAAATTAATCTAAAAAAAAATCCTAGAAAAATTTGAAATTTCTGAGTGTGAAAAGCAAAACAAAGAATTAAACTTTTGAAACTCTGAAATTTCTTGTTTTTTTCACGAACATTTCTGAGATATCAAACTTTCAGAGCTTGTTGGTCAATTTAATTCTTACCTAGCCTTCTACAAATCATAGAGGATCATATTGTAGACAGATTGACACAGAATTAGAATCCTGAATTTAAAGCCAAAATTATTGGCCCCAAATGCTTTCCATACATATCTATCAATTTAATAATTTAACAGCAAAAAAGGCTTTTAAACTGAAAATCTTTATGTATTGTGGTATAAGTTTTGATGAACTTATACAACTTCATGTCTGCTGTGTAATTTTGCAGCAAAAAATGACTTGTAAATATGACAAATTTTAATATATTTGAATGGAATCCTGCCAGTGTGTTAATGTTTGTGATTTTTCCATTAGACGTCAGGAGTTCAGTCGAACTGCTGTTTCTTGCAGGAAACGATTCTCCACAAAGTACAATAAAAGTTTTACAAGAGTTGATTTCATTCCGGAAGCTGAGAGTTTCTGATCTTTTTTTGCAACGTTTCATGATTTACCGCCACTTCGTAAGACGTTATTGAACCAGTTGCATCAGATTTGACATTTCCTTCCCAAACACGGATAATAAATTGTCCAGTTTGGGAGGCAATAAGTGGTAAACGTCAGCAGCCATTCGCTCCCCATGTAACGCTCAGTTTTGTTCGGATGCGTTCTGCTCGTGTGAATTGCTTCAATAATGTTTTTATTAATCATATTTCAGTCTGAGACTTTTATTTTGTTGTTTTATGAGAGCTCTTTTGCCTCTCTCGGTTCCTATGAATAATACATTTATATAGTTCCAGCATACAGTTTTAATGGCTCGGCATCAATCTGTGTTTTATAAGCCATAAACCTGGAGTGCAAGTCATGTTTCTGCCTTTCTGGGAAATAAACTGCAATAAACTAAACAACATTTCATATAGCACATTTCCAGTGACTGCAGCTAATTTAGATTAATAAATGGCCGTACTTTTATAATAATTCTGCCTGTTTATGGAAAATGGTCAAATCAAAACACATGCAGGCTTGTGAAAAGGGAACAAACATAATAAAACTCACATTTTCAGTGATTTTGTAGAGATCGGATCATTGCTGCAGGAATGATGACCTCTTGACGATTATCCCACAGTCACACGGTTTTAACAGTGAGACAGTTTTTCCTTTTTCTAAGATGTTTTTACACCTGATAGTCCAGTAGATTCGGTTCAATTGGCACCAAAACAGCAACATTGATTCTCTTTCTCTCTGCATTTAGTCAAACAAATCACTTTGAAAAGCCTGTTCCCCTCCTGGCCTGTGGGGGCGCTGCACCAAGAACCACTGAAGGAAACGACATGAAAACCTCTGAGCGAAACGTCCGTCTTCACAAAATGTGTACAGAAATGCAGTGGCGTCAGATTTCAGCTGGAGGGTTTTTCTATCTGCATTTCCTTTGACCAATTACACAAATTGGAATTATGAAAATAAATTCACCAACTTTGAAGAAACTTGTTTTCCGTTAGGATGACATGTTTTTTTCAGCTGTATCAGAATTTGTTCTTTTCTTAAAAATCCAGTGGTAATAATTCATTTGTCACACAAATCACATGATCAACAACCAGATGTTGCTACTGGAGGAAATGACAAAGAAGACAACAGGAAGTGACTTAATGGGTGATTTCAATTGCGTTATCTAATGAAAACATATCAATTTCAAAATTGTGTTGTTTTTTTTACATTAGTGGAATATTGACAAACCTTTGCACAGATTTGTAATGAAAACAGATTTTTTTGTCTTTGGCAAAAGACCACGATCCATTTCTTCTGCTAGTGCTGCTAGCATGTGTATTTTGGTTGTATTTACCCACAATGCCCTGCGCTGTAGTCCACTTCCTGCTTTCGGAGCAGGAAGTGGACTCCAGTCTGCTTGTCTCCATATATGTATTCAAACTGAACCAGAGTTCACTTCAACCCAACCAGGATTGAGGTTTGCAAGCTCCTCTAGTTTGATTACGCCAAATGGAGCAGAAAGCGCTCCAAAAGCAGGAAGTGGATTACGATGCAGGGCATTCTGGGTAAATACAATCAAAACAAACGCGTTAGCATAGCACTAGTGGGAGAAATGACTCGTGGAGAAGGAAGTTGCTCTCAGCGTCCTCAGAGGTTTTTGTGTCGTTTCCTTCAGTGGTTCTTGTTGCAGCGCCCCCACAGGCCAGGAGGGGAACTGGTTGCTCAAAGGGTTTGGTTGGTTTAACAATAAATGTTGCAACTTTGATTCCTGATCAAACCGAGTCTAAAGAATTATCAGATTTAAGAACAGCCTAAATCTAATAAATAATCATGCTGCAAAAATGCAACAGCAAGAAAATGTAGAAAAACGTCAAACTTTTTAATTTTAGTATTTTTTTGCCGAGGCATTTTTTAGGAAAAAGCCTCTGAGGATTTTATTAAAAACATAATCTTTGAACATTCAGGAAGAGAAGCTGCATTGCTGAGGACGACAGATTATCTTTGTAGATAAAAGGTCAAATCTGAATTTTTTCCTGACCATTAAACTAATATCTTAGTTGCTGTGCTGCATTTTTTCTGAAGAGCGTCTGATAAAGTCGGAGTGGGGCTTTCAGCATGTCATCATCAGAGCTGGAATAACACAATAAACGCTCAGACGTCTCTCATGCTGTGATATCGATCTGCTCGCTGTTTGATGAGGGATTTCTGCACTTATTTCAGATGGAGTTTAAATAACCCGGCGGGCCGGCTGGCTGTTTAAAGGTCAGAGGTCGTCATGTAGAATGAAGCTTCTTGTTGAAGTTTGAAGGGTTTTTTTCCTCCCTGGTGACTGAATTGTTCATTTAAGTTCTGTTTTTTATCTCTATTGTCATTGGTTGTTAGTTCCAGGTGTTAAAATGTTTCTCTATTGAAGTTTACTGCAGAGTAAAGTCACTCAGCATGTTTTTATGCCCTTCAACTTTTTCTGTTTTCATATGAACATCAGCATAAAACGAAACACTTCACTGCTTTTTAGCTTTTTAGCCAAATCAAAGGACTGATGCAACTTTTAAAGCAACATTTTGACTTTTCTCTGGAACGAAATTACAAGTAAACGTAATTATCTGCTTTTTAAGCAGATAAACAGTTAAAACACTATAAACCACTTTATAATGAGCTTTAACATGGAGCCCAGAAAAAAACTGGATAGACGGATGAATGGATCTGTCCGTCCGTGGATGGACGGACGGATGGACAGATGGGTGGACAGATGGATATTTTATTTGTCGGCATAAAAAGGGAGATGATGAATTCAGAAGCACTCCACACTAATCAGATTCTCATTTGTACCAAAAATAGAGCACCATGTGTTGTCCTGTGGTTGATCAGTCTGATTAAAGCCACTCAGATGAGGAAACGGAACTGGAAGCGTTGTTTCAGTGTTGTTTTATCTCGTTTTCATGTTGTTTAGCGACTGTGTGTGAATATTTTACAGTACGGAGCAGATTTGTTGTTTAAAGTGCAGAGAGCCTGGCGGGGTTAATGGCTGCCACGGCTCGGGGGAAACGCCGCTGGCTCTTTATAATGGAAGTGGCAGGAAGAGGAGAGGCCCACCAACACACCCAGGACCTGAACTCACCACCATTAATCACAGCCTTAACTGATTGTACCTTTTACTCCTGGATTTATGCAGCGACACGCAGTAAAAATCTGATAAATTCATGTTTACTTAAAGCTGTATAAGTGGCTCACACCACCAGGGGGCGCCCAGGAGCATCAAGCTAGCATAAATTACAACATAAAATAATAATAATATAATAATTCACCTGAATAGCATCTAAATTAACCGGTAGCAAAGTGCTGTTGCTATGGAAACGACTTAGATTTTTAAAAATTTGATGTCAAATTTTGTTTCATTGAGTTTATTTTATGTCATTGATTTTAGTTAAAATCTTTAGTCTTTTTGACAACAGCAGCTCTAATGAGTTAGAAAAACGTGATGTTTTAAAATAAAAGTTGCTCATATATGCAGTTTCTTCTCAGACATTAATAATGAAGCAAACGGATCGGATGAGTCGACTGCAGCTGATTTGTGACTGTTTGTTTCCAGCTCTGGGTTTTGGGTTTAAAATGAGGGATGATGTTCAGAAGTTCTGCTTGTCATTATGAATGTGAAGAGGCTGCTGGTGCTGTGACCTCGTTTTAATTGGCTGTTGGTTCTGTTTGTTTCCCAGCGCCAGCGGTACCGGGGTCAGTCTCTGTTTGTGAGCAGAATGCTGAAAAGTCGGGTTGATATCGACTCTCCGGCAGCTAATGGTGGGAAACCAGTACATGTGAACTCACTGGAGACTCCACTCATACTTTGTGATAAAATTCCCCGAATTGATTCTCTGGTTCAGGTTGAACCTTTCAGAGCAGCTGAGCATAAATGGCTGTAATATGTATTCATCTCCCTTCACTGCTAACTAAAAAGCTAAACTTAAAGCCTTAATCGTAAACATTAGCTCTGCTAATGCTATAGTGCTATAAAACAGGGTATTAAGCAGAAGCTAATGCTATAGTGCTATAAAACAGGGTATTAAGCAGAAGCTAATGCTATAGTGCTATATAAAGATGTTTTTTAGCAGACACTAATGGTAAAGAGCTAGACAAGGTGGTATTTGTCAGGAGCTAATGCTAAAATGCTAATGTTTGCTACCATATTTCTGCCCACCATGTGTTGGTGTGTTATGTCGCCTTCCACAGACTGGAATTTGCTGTTGCACACATTTTTTTCAAAGTTTCACTTTAGGAAATGATTTTTTTAAACCAACATTTCACATTTTAATGTTTTTGTTTTTATATCCAATGTGTGTATAATCAATAACTAAACAAATCTTTATCTGAAGGCCTGGATGGAGGGAAGTGGACATGTTTTAACGTCTGTAGATGTTTAAACATGGTGGACAGGTTGAATCAGAGCGCGTTGGAATAAATCACTGTTGGTGTTTTTAGCCAGCTAACGGCTGGTTGTTGCTGTAAACTCTTAAGGGAGCGTTTCCTGTGGCTGTTTGTGTTTTTAATTGGCTTGTTGGTGATCTTTGTTGGACTGAGCCGGAGTCAGCAGGTCAGGAGTTTCTGTCAGACCCGTTTCCAGAGCTGGAAGCTGGAAATGTTTCTTCCCTGCAGCTGCAGGAGTTTCTGCCGCGGCGGCGGCGGCGGCGGCGGCGGCGGCGGCGGCGGCGGTGCTGATCATCAGGATGAACCGCCGGTGCTTCTGCACGCCGGGTGGATGTGGGCGTGGAGAACGCCACCTTTAGCTCGGCGGGTTGGAAGCTGACTAGTCATTAGCAGGACAAACAGTCGGCTGCGTGCAAACACACACACACTCTCACCACCGGCAGGGTCAAGAGGGGTCACAGGAAGTGACACCATAATAAGTTTCTGTCAGGGTGATCAATGACTGCACACACACACACACACACACACACACGTAAACACACGCCAACACACACTCACCGGCGCCGATGGCAACAAATGGAAGCAAACAGCAAATTGTAATTAGCCAACAGCTGAACGAGGAGCTGATCTCATTTTCTGCTCACAATAAAAGGAGTTTTAGTTTTTTATCCTCAGTCCAGCCGTTTGTCAGAGAAAACAGGAATTAATCAACTTCTGTTTGTCCAACAAAGTTAGTGAGGGAATCAGTTTCTGCCTCTGATGGCAGGAGAGGAAAGAAGGAAGGATGGATGGATGTCCTTTCAAATGTTTTATTTTGAATTTTCTTTCAGGGTCTCTTCAAATTATTTCAAACTTTCTTTTGAATCTTCTTTCAAACTTTCAAACTTTTTGAAAATTTCATTCTCTTTCAAACTTCCTTTCTTTTCAGCTTCATTTCCAATTTTCTTTGCAGTTTTTTCTTTCAAACTTTTTTTGTCCTTACATTTTGCAGCTGCTCACCCAGAAGCTTGAATCTTTTTAGGAAGCTAAAGATTAGGGTGATGGGAAGGAGGCTCATCATAAGAGATACATTTATTTTTATTTCATGTATTTAACCAGGTGAGTTATTAGAGCTCTTTGAATTACAAAAACATCAAAGTTTCTTGGATTTAAACTATCTTACGATCATTTTGATCCATAAATAAATGAACTGAGCTGCTGTGCCGTCTGATCGCCATAGAAACTGAAGCGTCTCGTGGTGAAGCTGATGCTTAGAGATGCAGGTTTGGTTCTGGGACCCGCCTGCCGTCCGCCCGCCGTCCGTCCGTTCGGGCCGCCTGCGGCTCCCTCAGGGTGCAGTAAACACAAACATCTGAGCGAGCTGCAGGTCCAGCTCAATCATTTCTGATTCATTTCTCTTTATTCCACCTGTTGGCTCAACCTTGGATCTGCTTGTTTTCTGTTCTAACTTGTTTGTTTAAGTTTTTGTGTTGCAGATATTAATATTAGCTTAAAACAGCAGAAGAACCTGAATGCAAACCGTTTTTAACCTTCTTCCGTCAGAAAAGCCCCAGAAACCTTCAAGCTGTGGCTGAATTAAAGCTGCTGACAAATAAGACGAGAACGAACCCAAATGGATCCTAAATGCTGCTTTTACTTTATTTTACTGGGACTTTATGTGACAGAGAAAAACCAAAAGCTTCTTCAGACAAAACCAAAAGCATGCAGAACCGTTCAGATTTATTGGTAGAAGGGAATTAGCTGTGCTTTTATTGATTGTGTAAACTGGGATTATGAAACTAGTTTGATCCGGTTTTTGAATGTTTGGTTGTCTTTGGGTGTTTTGTGTTTTTTCGTCATCAGTGGAAAGCAGCAGACAGTTTTACTCACATTCATGGAGGAAATGGAGCTGAACTGTTTCATCCACGAAATACACAAATCCATAAAACTCCAACAAAATACAGTTTTTGGTTTAATCTAATGATTTTTTTTAAAGTCCTTAACCTTAAACTACATCTTTCAACATTCAATTACAAAAATCAGGGCAGAAAAATGAATCATGATAATCGATAATTATTGATTAGTTTTTGATCGTTCCTCTTTCATCCAGTTTCTATTTTTAAGCAGCTAAGAGGCAAAACTTTAAACTGCTGCGTTACTCAAAGTGTCGTTGCTAGGCAACCGAAGTTTGGCAGAACTTTAAACTGCCTGTTACCCAGCAAGCCGTTGCTAGGCAACCAGAGAAGGAGCAAGGCAGCTGAGGTTGAGCAGCTAAAGTCTTTCCTCTGCCTACATGTCCCAGAATGCTTTGCGGTTCGGTGAATAATCATCCTATCAGATTATCTATTGATATTGATCACGTGTCTTTTGCTTTATATATTATTGATTTATTGTTCAGCCGAAAATACCTAAAAATTTCTTCAGTAAAATCTAAAAAATGTAAAATATGAAATTCAGATCTCTTTTTAGGGTTTTTTACGCCATAATAATGTAAAATAATGAAGAAAAACAACAAATTTTAAACAAAAATGTAACATTTTTATTAAATATAGCTAAATTACACAAGTAAAAATGGATATTTTATTTTAAAACGTGAATGAAGGCCCAGCTTTACAGTGTGATTTGCCTCACATCTTGTTTTTTTATACATTTTTTGCGGTTCGTGTGTCTGCGGCCTCCGTGTGTGTGTGTGTGTGTGTGTGTGTGTGTGTCCTCTTCCTCACCCCGCTGCCTGACTGTGAGAGAGGAGGAGGAGGATTGATGAAGGCAGTTTTGGTTTGGACGGGTGATTAGCATTACGCTGACTAAACCCAGCTCTGCAGCATCATCACTTCTCACATCGCTGTGAAAGTCCTGGACGGGTTTGTTCTGGATTCCTTCTGATCAAACCCAAACCGTTCAACACGTCACATCTTTTCATTTTATTATGTTTGCAGAAAAGAAAACTCAATTTGCACGTCTTGTATTTGTTGTGCTGAGTAAAGGTTAGGAAAATATCTGCAACATAAAAGGTGCTTTTGACATGAAAATGTTTTAAAATGAGGAATGTTTGTTGGTTTTACAAATGGAGAAATAAATCATCTGTTAACACATCAGCATTAAGTTTCAGTAGTTTGAACATTTGAGTTTCAAAACTTGAAAATGTTGAACTTTTGAAACTTTAACATGAAGATTTCTGAGATTGATCTCGAAATTTCAGGTTTTTTCATATACATTTTACAAAATTTTCTAGCAAATTTTTGATTTTTGAAACTCAGAAATTAATAAAAAAAAAATTCCAGAAAATTTGTGAGGTTAAATTCAAATCTCAGAGATTTTCTGGAAAATTTTGGATTTTAGGAGTCAAATATTTCTGAGATTAAATTAAAAAAGATTCTGATTTTTTTTTCTGACAAATTTTCATCTTTCAAAATACAAATATTTCCACATTATTTATTAAACTCAACATTTTTTTTCTTGCATACTTTCAACTTTTGAAACAAAGAAATAAAATTTTTTCTTCTATAAAGTTTCTGAGATGAAACTGAAAATTCCTCATTTTTTTTCTATCAGATTTTCAACATTTGAAACTTTTTCCTGAAAACAGATTTTTCCTGTAGAAATGTTTAAATGTTGAACCTTTTCTCGGCTGGATTAGACCCTGAATTCCCCCTGAATCCTTCAGTTTTCTGAGTTTGAGTCAAACTGACTGTTGAGCTCAGTGATTTTCTGAGCTGCTCTGTTATGAGCTGCAGATAATAAAGCAACATTAACGTCGTGCAGTCTGCAGGTTTTCTCTGTAACAGCATTAAAGCAGATTTTCTTTGGGCTCTTCTCCTCGGATCGCATCAGGGCCGCTGTGCATCTGCTGCTGTTATTGTGTTTTCATCATAAAACCGTTTCTGCAAACCAAATCGTCCGCGCAGGACAATAACGTTTTCCAATTCAATCAAAGCTTTTTATTCAGGAGATGCTGCCGCGGAAAGACGCCAGCCGACAATAACTTCTAATGGGTTTATATAGAGGGAGGGGCGGGGCCGTACTGTAGCGGCGAAAACCCCGGCTGAATATAAACCAGTGAAAATCCAATAAGGATCCGTCTGAAACAAACACACACGCTCTGCAGCACTGACCGCTCCTTCAGCGGACAGATCGTTTAAACTGCTGCTGATTCTCACTGAAACCTTCTGGACTCCAACGAAACACGGACTGACCGGCCGCCAGACCGACCGGCCGCCAGACCGACCTGCCGCCAGACCGACCTGCCGCCAGACCGTCCGGCCGCCAGACCGACCTGCCGCCAGACCGTCCGGCCGCCAGACCGACCTGCCGCCAGACCGACCGACCGCCAGACCGACCGGCCGCCAGACCGACCGACCGCCAGACCGACCTGCCGCCAGACCGACCGACCGCCAGACCGACCGACCGCCAGACCGACCGGCCGCCAGACCGACCTGCCGCCAGACCGACCGGCCGCCAGACCGACCGGCCGCCAGACCGACCTGCCGCCAGACCGACCGGCCGCCAGACCGACCTGCCGCCAGACCGACCTGCCGCCAGACTGACTGGCCGCCAGACTGACCAGCTGCCAAACCAGTAAAACCACTGAGTGTGTGGTAGATGGGAAAAATGATAATAAAACAGGGTACATTTTTCTTCATTTCACTTGGATTTATGAAATGACAAAGTCTAATCTTTATTTAAGTAGAGAACAGACATGCAGAGGCCTGTCATCACACATTTTACAGGATCATAAATTGTAACAGAAATGAATGCAATTTCACCTTTTCAAAGATTAATAAACTTTATTTTTAGAAGGACATTTTACATTGGACCTGCTTTAAATATCCAAAATAAATTTTAAAAACTCAGTGAAAACGACTGTAGTTTATTTGCTTTTCCACATTTTATCCTTCCACTCAACTTTCTAATAAAGATTTAATGTTCTTTTTTAAAAAGCTTTTCTTGTTCACATTATTTTTCCCATTCATCATTCTGCTCTCATAGACACAGGAGGTTGTTTTTCCTCCCAGAAGCTGAGCGGACATCATGTTGAGAGAAACCGCATCAGCCTGTGACTCACATTCATCAACAACAAAAACTTAGATTTAAAAAAAAAAATAAATAAGAGAAGAAAATTCAGAAACCAAAAGTATGAAAACAAAGCACTTCTCCTCCCTCTGCAGCCATGAAATGCTGTCACCTCGACGCCTCGGAGTGCAATCATGTGTAAACTAGCAGGTAATTGTCCAGAAAATTTACACTGAGCAAATGTTCATGTTGATGAGCGTCTGCTGCTCTGTGCTTCTGTCTGTCTGCCTGTCAGCCCGTCCTCTGGGCGCCACTCGTCCACCTATCAATAACACAATAGAAGTTATTATTACAGGTGAGTCATTATGCTCTGTGATGTCAACAAACAGAAACGCGCTCATCCACCTCTGCTCTGTGTTTTTGTGTCTGATATTATTTATTGACTGTAAAACAGAATCGGGGTTTCAGATTATTGCTCCTCTGACCAGGACTTCAGCCGATTGGCTGGAATGAAGTTTGGTTTCCAACAAATCATAGTTCTCAACATGAACCTTGTAACTGACGGCCATCTTGGTAGGCAGTTGCTGTGGAGTTGCTATGACAACAATAGAACCAGCTCTCACCTCCTTCCTATATAACTTATAAACAATATAAGTACATTACATCTATCTACCCTCTTCTGTGCAACACTAAGATAAATATCAGTGATATATACTGGAGTACTTACTGCCAAGCTAGCAGAATTAGCTTAGCTAATGTGACTTTTATCTGCTAGCAAAGACGGACATGTAGCCTACGTGTTTGTTACATGTACTAGGCACCAGAAGCTTGTTGTTCACCTGCAGAGTTTGTATGTTTGTATCAAACATTGGCTGTATAACTGGTGCAGCTTGTCCACATCGTCTTACATATTTTCCTTCTCTGTCTCATTCAGGTCGGCCATTTTTGTTCACTTATCTTTCTCTTGCATGTTGGTCAAGAGTGTCAACATATTTTCAGTTTGTCGGTCTGGAAGCCACGATGCTTTGTGCTGCTCTTGCCTACCAAGATGGCGCAGATCACTTCCGGTTGGAAATGCGCCTCTTGCCGTTTCCTTCTGTTCTCATCAGGCGTCGATGTTTTAAGGAGAAACTTTTTAAAAACAGACTTCCACCTCCGGGGAAACATGGCGGAAAACCAAACGGATGTAACGATTAAAAGCCGTTATGATGCGGCTTCGTCCTTTCCTCTCTGCGCCTCGTCTGATTTGTGTTCATCTGTCGTGTAAATGGCCTGCAGAGACGGAGCTGATGTCCTCCATCCATCATGTTTGCAGAGATGTAACCTGAAGAAATGGCCCACGCTGCCAAACCGCGTGTGTGTGTGTGTGTGTGTGTTTATAATGGAGGTTAAGCAAAAAGGCAACGTGACTTCAGGCACCTGAAGGGAAAGGAGAGGAAGTGTGTGTGTGTGTGTGTGTGTGTGTGTGTGTGTGTGTGTGTGTATGTGTGTGTGTGTGTGTGTGTATGCATGAACAGTGTGAGGTCGTCATGTTGACACCTGGCCTATATGAAGCCGACGGAGGAAGAAAGGAATATATTAACACTCAGGTCTTCATCACAAAGAGAACAAAAAGTTATTCAGCTGAAACACACACACACACCCCTACACCCGCACACACACACACACACACACACACACACACACACACACACACACACACACACACAAACACTCACACACACACACACAAAACACACACAAAAAACTC